>JAFEME010000017.1:0-120195 GCA_018831755.1 Niveomyces coronatus | reverse complement strand
TAAGATAGTCTCTAAGAGTTAGCTCCTACTATTCTAATGCCTTGCCTATTAGAAGGTTTCTAATATAAAGAATTTAATTCTTAGCTATATTAAGACTATTATTAACCTTAAGGTAGGCTTTAGCTTAAGTTAAGAAGGTCCTAATATCGCCTTTAGTTTTATTATAGCTCTCTAGCTTAGGGAACTTAGGTTAGCTATAGTTATTTTTTCCCTTATTAGTTTTAAGTTCCTCTAGCTGTTTTATAAGATATTCTATCTATTATTTTATTTCTTTAATAGTTTTAGCTTACGCTATAATAACTTAGGCTAGGGTAGTAGTGTTACTATTTATAGTAGACATTATAAAGGTTAGTACTACTTAAGGTTTTAAGTAACTTACTAAATAGGACTAATTAAAATATAATAATAGCTTATTCTAAGTTATAAAAAGGTCTATTTCTTAGGAAGTAAGTTAGGTAAATATAAATAGGCTTAATACTTAATAAGTTAGTTTATTATAGTATATAGTAAGTACTATTAGGAAGTTATTCCTAATAGTAAAACTATTACTTAGATTAATTAGTAGAGATCTAGACTGCCTAGCTACTAGAATCTCTATCCCTTATATACTTATCTATCTCTCTACTATAATTTAGGATCACCTTGCTTACTAGTGATTATAGTAAGCGGCGCTTACTACGCTTATGTGTGATCCCTATAAGCGCATCACGTGACCTTTAGGGTCGCGTTGCCGCTTATTATTTACTTAGCCGCTTCCTTAGGCCGCTTAGTGACGCTGCCTTTTTGTCGTTTGTAACAGTAGGCTTTAACCCTGGGCTTCTCGGCGAAGCAATGCCAGTTCTTGGTGACGGCCTACCGTCGCGACAGGTCTTCTATCACAACGGCGCCATAACGGGGTATAACAATTGCTTTATGCTGATCCCGGAGCTTCGCGCCGTGATAGTAGTCTTGACAAATTCCATCTCTTAAGGCGACATTGCCGACTAGGTTGCGCAGACACTATTGCAAGCAATCTTAGGAATCTTAGTCCCCCTCGAACCCTAACCGCTAGCGGAACAGGCAGCCAAAGAATGGAGAGAAATCTACCTTCATCTCTCTACGACGCTAGAAAAAGAGCGCAGCCCTGGCACAAAGGAACCCCGATACGGTGATTTATTAGGCAAATATGAACATAAGACCGGGGCTTTGTATCTTGAGGTGTTTAAGGAAGAAGGCGGAAATTTAATGTTCAATATTAATGGCAAAAAGAGCTAACAACACAATTTGAGACACTATCATTACGACAGCTTCAGCTTTCTTCTAACGTCAGCAGATCGCATCCGCCGTGGACTCTTTCACTACGATACATCAACCTGGCTACTACACTTTGAAAGAAGCGAGGCTGGTGACATTGATAGGCTGGTTTGGAATATAGATAAAGAGGCTTCGCATGGTGAAACCTTCACAAAGCTAGAAAGTTGAAAGTGATGAATGTCACGTCGTGGCACGGGAGTTCCGTTGTTTGATCGCGTAATTATGGCATGCGGCAAGTCAGCCGTGGATATGATGAGGTGCAATATGAAAAGTCGATGTATAATTAGGGCTTAGAGCACGAGTTTCTCAAACGATAGTCCCACTATAGTGCGTAATAGGTCGAAGTGGGTCTATATTATATTTATAAAAAGCCAGCATAGCGTTAAATGCCTTACTTTTAACATCGATAACTACTATAGTAGAACTATATAAAATAATAGACACTCTTATATATAAATAAACTTATAGTATTAAAGAAAATAATAATAGTTATAGTAGAAAAAATATTATTTATTTAATATCTCCTCTATTTTCTAGACTTTATATTTATACTTATTTAAAATATATAAAGCTATTATATTATTATATAGGAATAGTTTTAATATTTAATTAAGCTTTAATATATTATTTTCTAAATAAATACCTAAATTTTAATACTAGCATAATACTTTAAGCCTAAACTATCTTATAACTTAGAGATTATCTAACTTCAACTAGCGACTTAGAGTACTTAGCGCGTCTATAAATAGGTGCGGTCGCTACATAAAAATGGAACTTGCTTAGGACGGCGACACATTGTGGGCTATCACTATAACTTGTGCTGTAAAATCTCCCGGCGGCACCGCCACCGCGACTAGGACTCTGCCTGACAAGCCACAATGACACTTGAAGCAGCGGGGTGTTTCTTCTACTCCTCGACTCGACTCGACCCGACAGACCTGGATGGCCGCAGCAGAACCTGAGCACCCTCGATATCCATCTATTCGGCCGCTCTTCCGTAACTCAATACATTTCGCCCGAGTACAATCCGCTTCACAGGGAACGAAAGCGTTCGGTTACACAGCATAGTGCTGTTCTACTCCCCCGAGTCGTCACACCGGCTTGTGGCTGCGAAGCTCTCGGCGTAAAACACTCGCTAATGATCAAGCACCCTCGTCTCATAAATCTTGTTTTTACGCAGCGATTCGTGTCTTCCGGTGCCACCTCACTTGGGAGGTGATTTCCACATCCGCGGGTCGCGACTCTTCTTCAAAGATCCATCCGACATACATCAGCTTCCCTCTCCCATCAAAGCGATCGCTGCTTCTATCCAAAAATAAGACAAAAGATAGGAGCAAAATGTCACAGTCTCCTATGATATCAGTGCCTGTCAAGGCGACCGATGAGATTGACTGGGTAGCGCCGCTCAAGGGCTACATCCGCAACACATACGGCGACGATCCCGAGCGCTACGCCGAGGAATGCGAGACTCTCAACCGACTGCGACAAGATGTCCGTGGCGCCGGCAAAGAGAGTGCAGCTGGTCGAGATATGCTCTATCGCTACTACGGGCAGCTCGAGCTTCTCGACCTGCGGTTTCCTATTGACGAGCAGCATATCAAGATATCATTTACATGGTAGCTAGCAAGCCAAAGCCCACCCTGTGACGCGATGCAACATAACGCCTCTGACATTGTCCGCAGGTTCGACGCTTTTACCCACAAACCGACGACACAATACTCGCTCGCCTTCGAAAAGGCATCCGTCATATTCAACATATCCGCCATCCTTTCTGCACACGCCGCCATGCAAAATCGAGCCGATGATTCGACGTTAAAGGCCGCATATCACTCATTCCAAGCTTCTGCGGGCATGTTCACTTACATCAACGAAAACTTTCTTCACGCTCCCTCCTTCGATCTCAGTAGAGAAACGGTCAAGGCATTGATCAGCGTCATGCTCGCTCAGGCGCAAGAGATTTTCATCGAAAAGCAGTCCAAAGACAATACCAAAATCGCTCTTCGCGCCAAACTTGCCGCACAGGCGGCTTACTTGTACAGCCAGGCATTAGAAGGTGTCCAAGAGAACGTCACGAAAGCGCTCTTCGAGAAGGTCTGGTTGACACTGGTAACAATAAAAACTAGCCTCTTCACCTCAATGTCACAATACTATCAAGGCCTAGCAGATGAGCAGAGCAACCAGCACGGAGTAGCCGTCGCGCGATACATGGCGGCCGAGGCACTCGCTCGAGAGGCAGAACGGCTGGCAAGAAATTTTCCCAGCAATGTGCCCTCTAGTTCAAATCTCAGTGCAGATTGCGGCGCTCAGCTACAGGATTTATGCAAGCGCCACTACTCATCTATCCAGGACAAGCACAAAGAGGCCGCCAAGGACAACGACTTCATCTATCACCAAACTATACCCGCAGAAGCCAGCCTGCCTGCCATTGCTAAGCTTGCCGCTGCCAAGCCCATCCCGGTGAGCGAACTGTACGCCGGGCAGGACATCCAGCGTATTACAGGCCCCGATCTGTTTGCCAAGATTGTCCCCATGGCGGTCACCGAGTCGGCCAGTCTCTACGACGAAGAGAAAGCGAAGCTCGTCCGAGCCGAGACTGAGAAGGTTGACACAGCCAATGGGGAGATGGCGGCCAGCCTTGACTATCTGCGTCTTCCCGGAGCGCTTCAAGTGCTCAAGGGAGGCTTTGATCAAGACATCCCACCCGACGAGAACTTCCGCCAATGGTGTGAGGACATTGCCACTCATGATGATCCATCCTATATAGTCGATTTTATGAATCTGGAGAAGCGAGCCATCATCAAAGTGCTAGAGGAAAGCTCGACATCTCTAGACAGAGAAGAGGGCGTGTGCGAGAAGATGCGATCGAAATACAGCGCAGAGTGGAGTCAACAGCCCAGCGCTCGCCTTACCGCCACCCTTCGGAGTGACATCCGCAGTTACCGTGAAGCTTTGGACGAAGCTTCGAGAAGTGATGGACAGCTACTCGGCAAGTTGCAACAAAACGAGGCCGCCTTCAACGAGATGCGTGTCGCGGTCAAAACGGGGCAAGTCGACCAAATGTTCCAAAGAGCCATAGCTCAGGCCCGATCCATGGACAGCCAGTCGATGAGCCCGTCCGGCACTGAGGCAAATCTGCTAGACACGGACTTTGGGGAGAGTGGACCGAGCGTCATGGAACAAGTCGCCATCATTGAAGATATCCTCAAGAAGCTCAACTTGATCAAGCGCGAGCGTAATCAAGTACTCAAGGACTTGAAGGAAAAGGTCAGCCTGTCGATCGCTCTCTCTGGATAAACCGCGCTAACAATCTACCAGGTACACGACGATGACATTTCTCAGGTCTTGATCCTAAACAAAAAATCGATTGCCAACTATGAAAATCAGCTCTTCCAACAAGAGCTAGAAAAGTTCCGCCCTCACCAGAACAGGCTGTTGCAGGCCAATCACAAGCAGTCAGCCCTCATGAAGGAATTGACCTCGACTTTCAACTCTCTTTTGCAAGACGAGAGAGTGCGCTCTGAGCAGAGTAGATACGAGGCTGTTCAACGTCAGCGCTCATCCATCGTCAATAGATATAAGCGCACGTACCAAGAATTCTTAGATCTTTATGCCGGGCTTCAGAGCGCAAAGAACTGGTATGTCGACATGAAGGAAACCGCCCAGAGCTTAGAACAAAATGTGGAAACGTTTGTCAACAATCGCAGAGTCGAGGGCGCACAGCTTCTGGATCAAATCGAGCGAGACAAGACCTCGAATCGAAACAGACAGGCGGCCCTTGACCAGCAGCGGATGCAGCAGTTCATGGAGCAGATGACGATCAACACGAAAGGAACACCACCACAAAACGCACGACCGACGCCAGCACCACTCTTCCAGTCTGGTCAGGCACCGCGATTCCAACAGCAAAGCAGTTACCATGGGCAGTACCCGATGGCCACTTCGCCTCCGCCGCACCAGCAGGCGTACGGCGGCTTCTCGAGCCCGCCACCGCCCGCCAGCACATTCTCGCAGCCTACCTACAATCCAGGTCAGTATGGAGTCACACCGGGCCCAACGTCTCCACCACCCAATCAAGCGTCATTTGGCTTGAGCGCGATGCGGCAAGGTCCGCAATCGCCGCCACCGACGCAGACTTCCTTTGGACAACATACGCAACAACCGCACCATGGTTATCACAACCGGTCCTTTTCGGTTCAATCGCAGCAGCAGCAAGCGCAAATGGGATACGCAATGCCTGGGTATGTGCCACCACCGCCACCAGCAGGACCTCCGCCTCTCGGGCCGCAACAGACGGTTCACTACGGGAATCAGGATTATGATCATCTAGCCGGTGATCGATTGCCAGGCAGCAATGCGCAGTCCCGCACGGGACAAACGCAGAAGCCGAACGATCCTTGGGCTGGGTTGAATGCATGGAGATGAGGATAGCTGGTATTATGGACCAGAAGCAAGAAGCGAATTGGTTGATATTGACAGAGTAAAGCATAAGCACCAGCTCACGCGTATCGAAGAATCAAATTAATACATTGCTATGCAGTCTCGAAAAATGATGAGTAGGTGAACCGAGTCTTTTGCTTGGTCGGTGCCCGGCTGCCTGTCTCTAGACCATGGCGATGATGTGTTGATACGTATATGTCGAGAGACTGATGGATGAGGCTTTCTGGCCCAGGAGTCGAATAGACAATGCGGTACGATACATGCCGTGGGATTATGAGCCGAAGATGGAGCCCGGCTGTTGCAGTCGGCGGCTGCAGCGGCAATAGCGGGACGGTGCATTGGAGGCCCGCTCGAGTCGTGTGCACCGAAGAGTGTGTATTTCGGCTTTGCGTTCGCCACGGTGCATGTATTGCGCTCAAGACTAGGCTTTTTCTGATCCCGAGGCATGTATATATAACATGCGTATCATCGACTGCGTAAACCTAATTTTCTTAATGTATTTTATCTACCCTGACCCTCTTCGGTCTTACCCTCCCTGGCCGTCGGTGGCCGTCCACTCGCTGGCTATATGCGACAAGTTGATTAGTCGACAGGCCTGGATCGAGTCGTACTCGATATACCACACCGCGGTACAGTAGTATGATCCATGAGTTGAGGGCATGCTTTCGTATTCTACGTATCACCATGACTCTTGCTTCTCTCTGCCATTCCGATATACAGAGGAAAGGCGTAACAGTGACCTTCTTTCTTCCCCTTTCTTTTCTAGACATCTTTTCTAGGGCCCGAGTGATGCCATTCGTCTGCCGCCTTGTATCAGAAGAGCGTCCATGATGCAGATTGACGCCATAGCTTCGACGATCGGAACGGCGCCTACATATGTTAATATCAGCAAATACAAAAGAAAAGTACTGCAAGAGACGGTACGTACGTGGAACGACGCAAGGATCGTGGCGGCCCTTGGCCTCGAGAAGCCCGTCGCTCTCGCCGTCAAAAGTGACAGTCTGCTGGGGCAGTCCGATCGTGGCGGGTGACTTGAAGGCGACGCGGAAAAAGACGTCCGCGCCGTTGGTGATGCCGCCCTGGATGCCTCCACTGTTGTTGGTCGCGGTGGCGAGCTTCGGTGCCGCGTACTTGCTGTTGTGCACGGGCGCGGCGTCGGCCACGATGGGGTTGCGGATGAACATGTCGTTGTGGGTGGAGCCGGGCAGCTCAGTGCCCTCGAAGCCCGAGCCGATCTCAAAACCCTTGGTGGCGGGGATGCTAAGCATGGCGTGGGCGAGGGTGGCCTCGAGTTTGGCGAAGACGGGCTCGCCGAGGCCGGTGGGCAGGTTGCGGATGACGCAGGTGACGGTGCCGCCAATGCTGTCCTGGCGGTCGCGGAAGTCGGCGATGAGCTTCTCCATGGCGGCGGCAGCGTCGGGGTCCGGGCAGCGGACGGTGGTGCGGTCGACGCGCTCGCGGGTGACGGTGCGGAGCAGCTCGAGGAAAGCCGGGTTGTGGGAGACGACGGGGTGCTCGGAGGTCGGGGGGATGTGGTGGATGGCGCCGACGGAGGAGACCCAGGCGACGACCTCGACGCCGTGGGCCAGCCTCAGGTAGTGCTCGCAGAGGGCGCCGGCGGCGACGCGGCCGATGGTCTCGCGGGCGCTGGAGCGGCCGCCGCCGGAGGAGGCGCGGACGCCGTACTTTTCGAGGTAGGTGAAGTCGGCGTGGCTGGGGCGCGGGTACTGCTTCATGGTGCTGCCCTTGTAGTCGGCCGGGCGGAAGTCCTGGTTGCGGACGGTCATGGCGATGGGCGTGCCGAGCGAGACGCCGCCCTCGACGCCGGACTGGATAGAGACGAGGTCGGCCTCATTGCGGGGGGTCGTGATTGCGCTCTGGCCAGGGCGACGGCGCGAGACCTGAGATGATAATTTGTGTCAGCAGGATAGGAAGAAGAAGAAAAAGAAGTGTGAACAAGAGGATCACGGGAGGAATTGAGATGGGTGGTGTTGTTTTTTTTTTTTTTTCACTCAAGGTGTAGCTGACCTGGGGTTGGATGATCTCCTCCGAGACCGGGATACCGGGAGGGAAGTTGTCGACGATGCAACCGACGCTGGGACAATGGCTACGGGGAATTAGCCATAAGGTAGTTTTCCGTGTTTGAGCAAAATCGTATGTTACCTCTCGCCGTATGTCGTTACGCGCAGAAATTGCCCAAAGGTTGACATGTTGACCTTTTTTTTTTTTTTTAACTTGAGGTTATGACAGACGGGTAAATTTACTATGTAGTTCCAAAGCCGGATTGTGTCGCCAGGTGCCACGGTGGGGTAATGATGAGACAAGAAGAAAAAAAAAAAATGAAAACTACGGTTTCGGATGCTACTCTAGGGTAAGCTGTATATAGAGGTAAGATGCGGAAGATTTACGAGTCGTGAGTCATACAACATACGGGGGGTTGCTGGAACCTACGGTGATTTTTTTTTTTTGGTCATCGTGAAGGAATTTTAGAAGGTCGGAAGAATTAATAACAAAAAACGAGAGTAAGCTGCAGCACGTGTCGCGGTGATGATGGAGATGAGGGCGATTATTAATGTTCATAGCATTACACACTTTATTAAAGTCACCAGTGTAATTAAGCACTGAGTCGCTGTAGCTGTTAAGCTGCGACCATTGACGTAGATAAATATTCATGCTAGTATACTATACCTAGTAGGTGTAGGTACCGTTCACAACATGTCTAAAGTACCTATGTAGTAAGAGGGACGCCGAAGTGGCAGACACCTTGTGGTGAAGCGTGGCATGAATGGAAAATTAATGGATAGGAAAGGTCAAAAACTTCTACCTAAGGGTTATTTTTGTAAAAAAGCTAGCAAGCAAGCCATACCCAAGTCTCCGTGGAGTTGCATTACTACAGTATTACGGCAACTAACTACTAGGTAGGCCAGCATCATCGAGAATGCCGCAGCGTGTGTCCGTACAGACGGAGGTACCGTACAGTACGTACAGTAGGTGCACGCTAAAATATCGTCAACGGCCCCCGCCACATCCAGTGCACTGAGATCGCCTGCCTCCACTTCCGCTTTTCCCGCCTCTTCCATTCGTCCATCGTAGCGTATACAAAGGTACCCCATGCAATGTACACATCGAGCCAACAGCAGACGAGTAGTTACCGACCCGGCGTCCGTCCTTTTACGTCATGTGTTCCTCTCATCCAATTTCAGACCTACTGGACTTTGCCTGGCCATTCGCGCCGATGCTCCAACCGAATTTTCACGCAATTCCTTTTTTCACATAGCCGACACTCTTGCATCGACCCAAGGTCGGCAGGTAGACAACAACGGCAACATGGCTCTCAAGGGCGGAGAGGTCGCACAGCACAACAGCGCAGACTCGTGCTGGGTTATTGTTCATGTAAGATGTCTCGCCCAATTGACTGCCGAGGGTAGTCAATTGCACTCGGTCTTCATAAATCTGACGTGCACATAGGGCAAAGCATACGACGTGACAGACTTTCTTCCAGGTCAGCTTCATGCCAGGGGGGGAGGATAATGTACCAAACATGCTGCAAACACCTCTGACGCTGCCTCGCTACTAATAGAGCATCCCGGCGGCTCCAAGATCATACTCAAATATGCTGTAAGGACAGCTGGTGTAAAAAGCACATATATATCCGAGTTTCTGACAAGTATCCAAAGGGAAAGGATGCCACAGAAGAGTTCGAGCCCATCCACCCACCCGACACTCTCGACAAGTACCTGGACCGCTCCAAGCACCTTGGTCCCGTGGATATGAGTACCGTTGAAAAGGCAGCCGACAAAGGAAACGAACCGGAGGAGATTGAGCGAAAGGAACGTGAGAATCTAAAGCCGCTGCTGTCTCAATGCTACAACCTACTTGACTTTGAGGCTGTCGCGCGCCGTGTCATGAAAAAGACGGCCTGGGGCTACTATTCTAGCGCTGCCGACGACGAGATTGTGAGTGACTGCTGCAATCCCGTCATCATTCTCTCGTTTTTTTCTCGTCCCTCTCCGCTGCTGTGACCCCGATGCTGACCTTGCGCGCGTAGACGATGCGAGAAAATCACAATGCCTTCCATCGCATCTGGTTCCGCCCCCAAGTCCTCGTCGACGTCGAAAGCGTCGACTTTTCCACCACCATGCTCGGCGACAAGACCTCAGTACCCTTCTATGTCACCGCCACCGCCCTCGGCAAGCTTGGTCATCCAGAGGGCGAAGTCGTGCTGACCCGCGCATCTCACACCCACAACGTCATCCAAATGATTCCCACGCTAGCCTCTTGCTCCTTCGACGAGATCATAGACGCTAGAAAAGGCGATCAGGTTCAGTGGCTGCAGCTATACGTTAACAAGGACCGGGAAATCACCCGCAAGATCGTCCAGCATGCCGAGGCCCGTGGATGTAAGGGCCTCTTCATCACCGTCGATGCCCCTTTACTGGGCCGTCGCGAAAAAGACATGCGCAGCAAGTTCGATGAGCAAGGGAGCAGCGTACAGGATGGACAGGCGACAGACACAAGTCAGGGTGCTGCGCGGGCCATCTCCACCTTTATCGACCCGTCGCTTAGCTGGAAGGACATCCCCTGGTTCCAGAGTATCACCAAGATGCCTATTATTCTCAAGGGCGTGCAGCGGGTAGAGGATGTGCTTCGCGCCGCCCAGATTGGTGTTCATGGCGTTGTGCTGTCGAATCACGGCGGCCGCCAGCTCGACTTTGCGCCTTCTGGCGTCGAAGTGCTTGCCGAGGCTATGCCAGCCCTCCGTCAGCACGGGCTTGCTGACAAGCTCGAAGTGTTTGTCGACGGCGGCGTGCGCAGAGCCAGCGACATACTAAAGTGCCTCTGTCTCGGCGCCACCGGTGTTGGTATCGGACGCCCGTTCTTATATGCCATGAGCGGCTACGGCCAGGATGGTGTCGAGCGCGCTATGCAGCTGCTCAAGGATGAGCTGGAGATGAACATGCGTCTTATTGGCTGCTCTTCTATACGGGATCTCAACCCGAGCCTCGTCGACACGAGGAGTCTGTTTGTGCACACGGCCACCCCAGCAGACCACCTATCAAGGTCGGTCTATGATCCGCTCATTTCACCGCCACAGCGACCCAAGTCAAAGCTGTAGACTCAAATTCGTTTATACGGGGTTCATCTCAAGGAGGTCTATATTATTGTCGTTTCTAAAGTGGTCATTATTGTTTTTGGTTAATGACACACCCCGACATTCCTAATTTGAGTCGAGGTTCGGGGCGTTTTGTATATATGTGTATTTGCGCGTTGTATGTTCAAATGCAGTGCCTGCCACTAAAGTTGGAATATGCTGCTATTGTATCCGACCTTTGTTGTTTTTCCAAGAATGAAAGCTAGCCCTGCTGCACCTGCAACTTGTTTCGTAAATGCCTCTGCACTAAGCAAGGTCTAAGTTGAGTCTGGCTGACTGTGTATTCGACCTGAAAAGGCTGAACAAGCGCCTGTTCGTCGGCTTCGCCCCGAGGCCTTTCAGCCCTGAAGAGGCTTCAAAAACTCCGCCACCGAGATTGGTTTCCGCACCGCATTGTTCAGACCCTCGTGGAACGTCACCCACACTTTGTGCTGCGCCGCCTCGCCGCCGCCGCTACGCGCACTCGCCTCCGGCGCCTGCACCACCTTTATCACGCGCCCGAAGAAGTCCTTCTTCACGACGACCTGTGGTGAGTCCGCCACCGTGCCGACGACCACCTTGTCATCGCCGTGCGGCACCGCGCGTAGTGTCTGGTCTGCCGTTATGGCCGCGGTAATAGTAGACGTGGGCTCCGAGCCGGCGCCGGACTGGAACCGCGCCTGCCGCGCTTGGTTCTCGCGCAGGGCAATGGTGCGTCGGAGCTCCTGATCGAGGACCTGGCGCACGGCGTAGCGAGTCGGCGCCTGCGAGTCTAGGAGCATTGTGCCAGTCTCAAATGTAGACAGGGCGTCAATATCCCTGGTGAGAAAATAAATAAAAACCTTGTCAGCAGTCCGATTTTTTTTTTTTTGAAAAATCGCCGAATGGGGGAAACACGGGACAAAAACTTACGGCTCCATGCGGTATACGTATTGCGGCGCGCGACTGCTCATGACGTCCTCTGCCTCAATCTTGCCCTTGACGAGCTCGATGCCAATCTCTGCCATGACCTCCGAGGCGCGCTTCACCATCACCCGCTCGCCCTCGCGGCGCACGCTCGCCGTCGACCCCTGGTTGCTGCCGCCCACCATTACCGGTTTGACGTCGGGCGAGACCATGCGCGCGAGGTACGGCAGAAAGTCGGTCGCCATGGCCTCAGCGCTGCGGAAGGCGCGCATCAGCGACGGCGGTAGCTGGCTCTGCATGGCCTGCAGCGCCGACCGGTTGTGCTTCTCGGCCTCGTTGGCCTGATAGTCGGCGCGCGGGCCTGAGAATGGCAGCGGTGGGCTGGTGTCCTCGTCTGCGTCGCCGAACGCGCCCCAGCGGCGGCCGCCGTTGGCATTTGTGCTGTCATAGTGGCGCTTGGGCGACGCGAAGAGGTGATGGCATGCGAGGACCGGCTGGGAGAGATAGGGCGTGAGCTCCCATTCTTGGCTGGTCCATAGGCGTGACTGACATGCGTCGTGGAAGAAAAGCCAGTCGTACGCCTGATTTGGCTTGCTGAGGTACATGTCGTCATTGTACTCGCGGTTCGGGTACTCGGCCATGACCTCGGTCATGATGTAGCTGATCTCGCCGCTCGTCTCGACGAGCTCCCTAAGACGGGTTGTTGCCTGCTTCTTGGCTTGTTCGCCGAATCCTAGTTCCGTCTTGGGCTGCTCGTGTTGGGTGTTCTTTGGGGCCGACAGATTCATGGCCTGCTTGGGAAAGCCGGCACCTTCTTGAAACAGTCGGCTGACAATGTCTCTGACATTGCCGCGACCAAGCCCTCTGGCCCCAGCCGCGCTGCTGGACAAGTCGTTCAGAATATGAGACTCGATCCACTGTCTCGTCAGACGTCGACCAGTCGCTGCGGCTGCACTGGATCGAAACCTCGCTGCCACCCATTCTCCCACCACCATCACGCCGCGCAAATCACCCTCAACTGGGCTTTCGGCTCCTCGTTTGGCGTCGATCCCGCTTGTCATGCCCCATGCCGCCTCGCACAGCTTTCTCGATGCGTCTCTGTCACAGGGGATACCTTCCTTCTCGAATACGGACTTGAGCCTACATACGACCGCGTCGATGGACGGTCTGCCGACATGAATGACCTCGGCCAGGTTGGACTGTCGCAGAGGACGGAGGGAAGGATGATAAACATCGTTGCAGACGAGAATCAGCGGCCGCATCAGGCGAAAGTCATCATCGCCTCTCCTTTTTTTCTTATGTAGTTGTTCGTGCGAGTGAGCAGCTGGCGCACTATTCTTTTGATCCATCATCACTAGGTCGATAAGCGCCTTGATGAACCCGCCCTCGCCTGAACCCCCAGATCCCGAAACTACACCATCTACTTCATCTACCACGACGCAAACCGGTTTGGCTGCCTTCGAGAGACCTTCATCATCTTTGCGGTTAGTGACAGTCTTGACGCTTTCCGTTCCTAGACTGGTACGGATTCGATTCTTGACGACATCCCTACTGCGATCGTCGCTCGCGTTCACTTCAAGAATCTCGTAGCCAGCCTGTTTCGCACAGACATGAGCTAGGGTGGTCTTTCCGAGCCCTGGGGGGCCGGTAAGTAATAAGATCTTTCTGTGCGGTCTCTCTTCTTCGTTCTGTAGCTTGGTTGCGACTCGCCTCGCGAGGCCAGTGCTTGACTTTGCCATGCCGGGAAACACAATATGATCCCACCGTTTTAACCAACGGAGCACAGTACGATTCGTCCCATCGTCACCACAGAGGTCCACGAAACTCCGCGCCCGGTATTTTTCGGTCCAGAGAAGTGACTTTTTGCTCCTTTTTCCAATGCGTGGAAAGTTGGTATCGCTATTTGAGTGTCTAGAGTCGCTCGGTAGTGACGGTTGAGGTTGGCTGCTTCCAGAGATCTCTTTCTTTGCATTCTTCATGAGCTGGTGTATGTCAATGCCGTAGTAACTGCGCTTCGCACGCCCCTCCTTGGTCATAGATCGAGCGGCTACGATCTGATCATAGCCTACAGGAGCATTCGCTTGCCGCCGCTTGATTGAATATGTGGCTCCAGTGCAAGTCTTGATATCGTATCGGGTTGGTCGCAATTCGGCAAGAAGTGTACTGGGGAATACAGGCAGAACTGCGCCCTGCAATTGTTGCCCACTTGGTTTTTGGGAAGCAAATACTGGGCTTGTAACCTCTGCCTCGATTGTTCCCGTGGTGTTCACAGTGGGCGCGGTGAAGTGAGCGTCGACGTCGATGCAAGACTGTTGTAGCATAGGTCGCTTCGCGAGAGGGCCAATCACGGCTGAATTTTTTTCGTCTCCCGAATCAACGTCGTCATCATCATCGTCGACTACGAAAGGACATTGTAAACGAGCTCTCGATTTTGAATTGTGGTTCGACTCTGCCTCATGTGGCTGATCCCGCTTCAGTGAGTGCGGCGACATACTTTGCGGCATCGACACCGCGGTAGGAGATGTCGTCGAAAGCATAGCGAATTCCTGAATAATTCATGAACTCAGTCTCGAATCTGCGTCAAAATTCGTCTAGAAGTGAGCACACGACTGCGCGAAGGCCCTGTTTGTTCGGATGTCGGCGCCTGAGGCCTGGGTTGGATGTTTTACGCGTGACATAAGACGCGTCGCAGCTGGAGCCAGTCGCGTTTAGTGGCTCCCCACTCACCCACAGTGAGCCACAAGGAAGGGAAGCATGTAGAGTCCCGGTCTCAACATCTTGAGATCAGATACCTGAAAGACCATGCTAGTGTCATGCGTGGCGCAGCCTTTGACTGTATCTCTCTCGAATCGTCTGTTTACTAGTCCTGGACCTTGGAATTTTTCATGTAAATGCTACCGCTTTATCGGCGGGCGAGGAGACTGAAAAGCAGGAGCTCGTGGCAATTTAGGTGCCGTAGGCCTTGTATTGGAATTAGTTTGTCCTTCAGACACGACGCACAAGACATCGGCTATACAGTATCTCTCAATCTCACGTTTTCTTTTTTTAAAGCCCTAAGACTCTACTGCGATGCCAAATGAGCTGTGATGTAGAGCGTTATTGCTTAGTCAGTATTAGAGATGCATCGTAGCACGATAGATCGATTCGATTGTGTTACAGGCCAAATGCTAAACCGACTTCATGGTCCATGAATGTCCTAGTGAAAGCTTAACGAACCGTCTGTATTCAGAAACTTCCGAAAGATAGGGAACAAGTACAAAAACGCCTATTTATTGTGGTAGTGTAGATAATTGCGGTGACACGCATTCATCGGTAAAACATCGGCTATTTCAGTACCAGCAGAAAAATGGCTTCCAACGCCAGAGCTCCTGGATTCACGACGCAATTATTGGACCGTCCATAGACGATAGCCTGCGTCATATCGAATAGCAAGATGCGCAAACCGGCTAGGTTTTTCAGTCTGGCAAAGCCAGTATGTACTCTCTGAATAGAATCGCGGGCGACCGTGCTCCCTACGATTTCTTCCTGTCCGTATCCAATTCATGAGCTGCCGCTGACGGATCGTTGTTAAACAGAAATTGCGCCAATCATGGAACAAATACAACATGTACAATATATATCGCAGAGCCGGCAACGAACCAATCATCAGAGGCACGCCGACATTCTTCCAGCAGAAATGGAGCGCCAAGTCAAGAGCGCGCGCGTACCACGGCGAACACATACCGGAGAAGAAATGGGTGCGACTCTTCAGCCCTCGCCTGTTATCGGCCGTAGATATGCCTCCTGAGTATCTCGCCGCCCATAGCGGCTCGGAGCAGGCTGCCGGTCGGGGCTCCGGGCTGAGCACCCTCGACGTGTCTGCGGAGAAGTACTCGCGAGTACCACAACCGGCTTGGGCCGGCTCCAACAACCGAAGGAGAACTACCACCAATGATCTCATCTCTCAACCACACCAGGAGATGACGCCTTATATGCAAATGACATTCGCCCCCCTCGAACGGCGTCTTGATACCGCCATCTTCCGGGCTATGTTTGCAACAAGTGTGCGGCAAGCGCGGCAGTTCGTGCTACACGGCGCTGTCAAAGTCAATGGCAAGAAGGTACTATATTCGCTCCTTTGTGAGGCTACTCTACAAGTCTAACATCTTTGTCACTTTAGCTTCTGCATCCCTCTTATCAATTAAACCCCGGCGACATGTTTCAAGTCGACGTGGAAAAGGTCCTGTATGCGACGGGCGTTCAGAAGTCAGCCAATGCCATGAAACGACTGGAGGAAAACTTGGCAGCCAGAAAGAAGCAGGCGGAACGAGCACAAAGGGCGCTATCTTCCGATACGGCGACTGCTTCCGTTCAAGGTGAGGCCGAAGGCGAGACTTCCGCGAGGAAAAGCGACGGTGACGAGGACGGGACAAGCCAGCCCGCCATCTCGGAGGAAGACCAACAAAAGTTTCAGAAGAAGTCGCTCAGCTTGCTGGTCAAAGATGTCAAGAAATTACTCAAATCAGAGGGCAAGAATCTTAGTGTGCGTGAGCGGAAACAGCTTCGCTTGTTCCGAACCGATGCAAAGCGTGTTCTGTCGCGCCCTGACGGTGAAACGGATGTTGCCAGCCTCATTCAGGAGCTACAGCTGCAAATGAAGAGCCAGGAGCTCTTGAGCGAGAGCTTCTCCAAGCTAAGCGTTCGGGAACAGACGACCGGAGCCGAGGAGTCGCTGCCACCAAAGGAAGCGGCACCGGAGAACCAAGCTGCACAGACCTTCAACCGACAAAAGCAATTTGACAAGACGCTTGACGGCCTATCGGAAGAGCAAAAGGAAAAGGTAGTGCAGATGGTGGGTGACGAGCGTCTGTCCAATGAAGACATGCGCAAGCTCAAGGAGCTGCTTCTAGCGGACGAGGAGAATCCAGTGGACGAAACGAAGCCATATGCTACACCGTGGATGCCCCGGCCGTTCATGTCAGCGTTTGCCTTTATTCCACGATATCTCGAGGTCAACCACCAAATTTGTGCGGCGGTATATCTCCGTCATCCAGTGGCGCGGAAAGGCCGGGCTGAGGTGCCAACCCCGTTCCCCTACCTGACAAATCAGCTCGCACACAATTGGTACCTGCAGCGCGGTTGAGAGCTGTAGCATCGTGCTAGTGACAGGAGAAGAGGGGTTTCCTCTACGAGAGTGGATGTACAAAAGTCAACAATGCTTCTGTGGAGGCCCGAGCCTGAAGGGGGACAACACGTCCCCTTGCAATGTAGGATTATCATTAGGTGGATTCCGGTAGACACAAGCGAATGGTGGTGGCTGGTCACTGTATCAAGACTTTTTTTTCTGACATTTTTCTTCTTCATTTCGGTAACATGAGTTCTATCAGTGCACATATAGCGAGTACATGGAGCAATTACATGGAATCGACCGATGTTGCAAATCTGTTGACTGGAACGAAACAGCAGCAGCGTCCGTGCCCAGTAGAGATGGGGTGCGGGCAGCCAGGCGTGTGGCGGCCACTCCGGAAATATCGATAGTCGCACGGTCTAAAAGTCAAGTGTGTCAATCAATTGCCTAAAGATCAGCATCAGACGAAGAGACTACCAGCTCAGGTAGTGGCCATGGTCGCGATATCTCTGTGTGTATGGTCTGGCGAGTCGAGTCAAGTCACGAGCATCGACCATAGTATAGACAGTGTTCTTTTGACTCGTGCGGCGTGGTTGCCTCCAGCCCCTTCCTTGCTTTGCAAGTATGCGTGCACATGCCCAACTGTCAGTCAACCCGGCGTCGGCAGCCACGTTGTAAAGGAGATGGCTCGTGGACAATGCCATGCTTTGCAATGCTAGCGCCTGGCCAGTGCTTGCCCGATGCTCACGGCTATAAATCGCGGGTATTGGCTGCCCCTTTTGTTACAATCTCGTTCCATGCACCTCTGCACGAATCAAAGCGAGTACCAGACAAAAGTATAGTATGTAGTACGCTGGCCGGTAGTACGCCTCACGAAAAGAAAAAGCCTCGGGGGCCCTGCGATCGCCGACCATCTGATGTTTTTCTTTTAGTAGAGTACCTACCCCAGGCTGTCAAAGCCCCATGTGTTTGTTTTGTTACTTCTTCTTCTTCTATATTAGTTCCAATGGGGTGTGGCGTGTCTTGGTAGTTTCGGTACGTTTGTACAGTATTAGGTTAGGTTGTGGTGATTATTGTTCTGGCGCAGTCGGGTCGGCTAAGCAGGTTGCTCGGGCGGGCAGCTTACCTTGTTTTGCTTTGAATGACGCTGCGAGTCAGGCGAAAAAGGCGCCAACGCCGCGGACCGATTGTCCGATTCATGACCTGTTCGTGGGACAGGAGCCCAGCGCCGGGAAACGTCACCGTCGCTTCCGGTAGGCCTTTTGGGGGACTCCTTTCAGGCGGCGAGTCAGCACGCTATTTCCTTATATCCTGTGGCCACGCATAATTTTTTTTCTTTGTTTCGCGTTGGCGGACGGGAACCCGCTCCAAACCCCGCCGGCTTGTCTATGTGTGATACGAGGAACATACATACAGTATGCACGTGCATGCCCGACATGCCGGGGTAGAACATGAAGAGAATGTTTGCTGTCAGCTGGTCTTCACAGGTTGTACAGTATATGCGCAGCTGGTTTGCACTTTATTATCCGTGCTTTTTATAGGCTCTATACTACGCGTGAACTAGTACATAAAACAGACTTTTATTTTTAGCCTTTTTCCCCACAGATGCTTCTGTACTGTAGCAAGGGAAGTAAGTATGTACAGTACCTACAGTATAGTCAGTCCCGAAGCGTCCCTCTCCATGTAGCCTTGGTTTGTGGACAAGTAAGTACCTCAGCACATACCCGAGGGACTTGCATACAGGCCATGTCATGATGTTGATGAAACAGAGTTCAAAGTTGACGGACAATCCTGTACCTACTGTGCCAGATGCTGCCGTCGCAATGCGCAACACCGGCTCCCTTGGTATTGTACCTACTACATATATACTACCTGGGTACTAACCTACTAACGACCTGCTAGTTAATGTTACAACATGCTTTTTAGTAGCTGCTTGATACAGTAGTTAGCAGGCTGCGCTCCTCGACACTAACCGCAACGACCTTAGCAGTTGCATTGGACGGTCCTCCTTCCCCCGACTGGGACAGGGGAGAATGTAGCATGTTATACACCCTCTTCATCCTTTTTATAAAAGCCTCAATCAGAGTCCTGCGTCAACAATCACCATCCGCGCTCCTGTCGTCTGTCCGTCCGTCGGCTTGACCCTATCGTCCCGCGCATCCCACACGACTGTCCCCCCCCCGGACTGCCAGACACCCCTCCCGCGCCCCCGGCCGGTTTTTAACCCCCCTTCCACCGCCGGAGCGAGTTGCGTCAGTCGCCATACCCTGCGTGCATGTATGCGCCAACAAACGTCCGCCATGCAGGCCAACCCCGAGATGCAGGGACCCCTTCGAGATGATAAGCTCTCCCCTTCGTCCCCCGCCACCACCGCCGCCACCGCCACCGCCGTCGAGCTCGGCCCTGCGTCGAAGAAGAAAAAATCACGCCGCGGGACAGACTCGTCCAGTCAAAAACGGAAATGCATCAGCACCGCCTGCATCGCCTGCCGCAGGCGCAAGTCAAAGTGCGACGGCGCTGTACCCAGCTGCGCAGCCTGCGCGAGCGTCTACGGCACCGACTGCATCTACGACCCCAATTCGGACCATCGTCGCAAAGGCGTATATCGCGAAAAGACGGACGGCATGAAGGCTGACGATGCCACCCTCAAGATTCTGGTCGAAGCCGTCCTCAATGCCGGCGACGATGACATTGCCGATATTGTCAGCAGAATACGCAACTGCGATAGCCTCGACAACCTGGCACAACAACTACTGACAGACGGTCCGGCGCCGCCCGATCAAGAGCCCTCGAGCCGAGAACAAAGCGACGAGGAGGAGGCCTGGTCCGCCCAGGTCGACGGCGAGCGCGATCTCGCCGGCAAGATGGGTGAGCTGCGCCTCGAGAACGGCTCTATACGCTTCATTGGGGGCACCTCACATCTCATCTACCTCGGAGGCTCGGCCTCTGGACACGACGTCGAGACCGAATTCGAACCCGCGCATCAGCTCACTTCTCTGGATCCCATCACTAGTTGGACCGACGTCACAAAAGACGTTGGACTGATCACTCATCTTCTCAACATGTACTTCACGTATCACTACCCATACTTTACCACGCTCTCCCGAAAGCTCTTCTGGCGAGACTTTTTTCGTGGCAGCGGCGTCTCGGGGCCGGCCTCGGTGCACTGCTCCTCTTTGCTCATCAATTCCATGCTGGCACTGGGATGTCACTTCACAGACGTTGCCGGGGCATACGCCATAGCGGGCGACAACAGGACCAAGGGCGACCATTTCTTCGCGGCGGCCAAGCGAATCATCATGGACAGCGATGAATTCGAGCGGCCTCGTCTGGTCACGGTGCAGGCTCTTGCGCTCATGTCCGTCCGGGAAGCGGGCTGCGCACGCGAAGCCACGGGCTGGGTCTACAGCGGCATGAGCTTTAGAATGGCTCAGGACATTGGACTCAATCTCGAGGTGAGCGCGGGTGACAAGAAAGTCATGAGCGAGGAAGAGATTGATGCCCGGCGTATGACATTCTGGGGCTGCTTTCTATTTGACAAGTGCTGGTCCAACTACCTTGGTCGCCTGCCGCAGCTGCCAAAGTCCACCTTCACTGTGGCCAAGTTTGACGTGTTCCCAGACGAGGATGCGGCGCCGTGGATGCCGCTCACGGACAAGGGCTTCAATGAGTCGGCCCAGCAGGCTTCGAGGGCCAGGGCCGCCGCGCTCCAGCTGGTCAGTCTGTGCGAGATCAGCAGCGATCTGCTCATGTTTTTCTACCACCCGAATCACATTCGCCGGTCGATCGGCAAGACAGTCGAGCTCAAGAAGCTGAGTGAGATTCACAAGCGGCTTGAGGAGTGGCGCAAGAATCTACCCAAGGAGTTTGAGGCCAGCGATGGGCAGCTACCAAACGTTGTTCTCATGCAGTGAGTCGAACCATGCACCCGGCAACGCAGCCTCTGTCAGTTCCTTTTGATTACTCTTTAGACGTGCATTGAATTCTATGTTTCCACTTTCCTGCTTCAAAGACAAAAAAAAAAAAAAAACTACTGTCCACCCGTTGTTCTCCATCGTACGTAACCGCTAACGACTCCCTTTAGCATGTTTTTCCATCTACAGTTTATACATCTATTCAGACCATTTCTCAAGTACTCTCCCGCCTCGTCGCCTCTCCCTTCACACATCTCCCCGCGACGCATATGCACATCCAATGCTAGCGCCATTTCCAAGCTTATGCGACTGTACAAGAAGAGTTGGAACCTGCGACAGATTTGCAATATCGCCGTGTATATGACACACAGTGCGTGCACGATTCATCTACTAAACCTGCCAGAGAAGACGGCTAAAAGAGACTTGATTCATGGCGTCAAGCACTTGGAGGAAATCTCGGAAGACTGGCTATGTGCGCGACGCACTCTGAGCATCCTGAGTGTCCTGGCGAGGAAGTGGAACTGCATTGTGCCTGAGGAGGCGGCGCAAGTGCTGCAACGGACGGACGAGCTATACGGCCATTACAACCCGTCCGAGGTTCCATCGCCCAAGTCAAGTGCCGGGTTGTCGCCTCAGGCCCCTTACGAGGAGAACCTCGCGGCGCAGGCGCATGGGCAAAGACGAATGTCGGCATCACAGGCCCAGAAGGAAACGAGCCCTGGCGGAAGGGTGCAGTTTCTGCAGCCGTCAATGAATTCGCAGCCGTCAATGAATTCGCAGCCGTCAATGAATTCGCAGCCGTCAATGAATTCGCAGCCGTCAATGAATTCGCAGCCGTCAATCGACGCACGGCTTGACGTTGGTCGGCGACCAATCACTCCGCAGCATCGACAGGTACCAGGCTTGACGAGTTTCGGGTTAGACAGGCAGCACGTGGGATTTCAGGGACCGGATCTGAACGGGTGGAATCAGGTGGCAACCATGGAATCCTCGCCGACGACGACAGGAACGGTAGCATCTGGCGCGGTCGGTGGATCGTCGTTGTATGCCGTCGGCTCTGTTGGCGCGCGAGATGTTGCAGGAAGAAACGAGGCTGGAGGTGGCGCGGGGAGGGGAGTGGGCCTTGTGTCAACGCCGGAAGCGATGGAATTTGGCGAGACGCACATGGTGGCGGGTGCAGGTGTTCCCACAGGCCAAGGTGCCGGGCTGGACAACAACCAATGGATCCTGAATGACAGTGCTAAATGGCAGCACAACTTTGACGGCTGGGATATGGGGCAGCCGCTGGCCGGCGGGATGCAATTCGCGTTTGGAGCACACGCAGCGGGGATGACGGCAGCGAGCCATGGTACCAACACGGGTGGTACGGTACATTTGGGAATGGGAAGTCCGAGCAATGACGTGCGAGAGGGAAGAGGCAGAGGAGGAGAAGGCGAAGCGAGCATGCAGGTCTTGGGTCAGTATCCTTCTCAGCCTCATAGTCATCAGCACCAGTATGGCCAGGCATCACATGATGCACATGTACAGGCACGCGTTCACCATGCCGTAGTATCGGGATACGAGGCTTTTGATGGGTCGATGGATAACGGGAGATGGCTACCCAACCTCGAGTGAAAGCCGTCAAGGGGTAGAATGTGATGGCTGGGAAGGAAAAGGAGAAGTCTATCGACTTGAAACATCTTGGCTTGTCTTGCCCTTTCCCGTTGTTTTCTCCCAAGACTTCAATTTTCTATAGAATATCTTGTCATTTCTGCGACGACTCGTCACGGGGGCATGGAAAATATAGGTATACATGTCGCGAATTTTAGCGACGGCGGTGGTGTGTCTTGTTCTATGTTTTCTTTATCCCTCTGCCTCTACCTTGGATATAGAGCGGGAGCGTGGCCTTATTCAAAAAGAAAAACAGGGGTCTCCGCGTAGTACATGAGAAGATTTATTCCCACTTACCCGGGACACTAAATGGGGGGGAGGCCTATGCATTGGCATGGTAGTTTGCTGGAGAAAATGTGAAACCTCCTGGATGATGTATGTGCCTGTTGTGTGTGGATGTGTATGTACGTACACACATGATACGCCTGCCTCCTGGGTACCGCCTTTGTACTGGCGATACCTGGGGAGTACAGGATGGAGACGGGATGAATGGGGGCTGCTGAAGCCTAGCTGAGATCGGGGTCGTGCACGCTATAGAATGTGTGTGTGTATAGAGGCGGATGGCAGATGACCCTGTACAGTAGGATGTACCAATTACGTGGCTGTGCGGCGGTTTCTTTTTTTTTTTTTTTTTCTTCTCTCTCGGAAGACATGTTCCCGGTTGGGAATCGCCGCGTTGCTGGCACATACATGGTAGGAATTAATGTAATGCAACTGTAGATCAGTACTGCGTGTAGATACTGTACATACATAAATATGTATGTGGTAGCACTGAACGTGGTTACACTATGCGTAGGGCTGCGGTGGGTTCGGTGAGGAGAGATAATGACGTGTGAACCCCCCTAGATATTGCATAAAATCTATGCACTTGAGACAGTGGGTCCCCCTTTTCCGCTCACCGGGAAGGATTCCGCGTAGAAAGCCGCCCGGGAGGGGGGGGGGGAAGGAGCGAGAATTGCGGCTCCGACGTCGATCGTCAGAAACGGCCTCAGGACGGGTATCAGTAGTGTCGAGAGTGGGCATCCATCCTGCTAACAACTTCAAGTCGTCTACATGCTTTTTTTTTTCTCTTGAAAGCTGTACTATTTCTTGGCAAGCTAGGAAGGTTACAGGAGCAGCGTGGCTCTTCTTTGTTGCTTTGACAAGGGGGGGGGGGGGGGGTTCGCTGCGGTCTCGGTTTCAGTTTTTACATCCCAGAAAAGCAAGAAGGCACAAACCTGGCTTCTCTACAATCCACGATCAGATTAGGAGATACAAAAAATGGGGGGGGGAAGGAAAAGGGGTAGAAAGAATAAAAATTTCTATTATGTTTTAGATGTGGTCCATGGCGCGCCGTATGTCCTGCGTCACCTCACCCCTATAGGAGGGACAAAGACAAAGGAAAAAGAGTCAAGCCTCCCCTTCGATTGGAAGCCCTGTTCTTCTGCGTCCTACATGGCGATTTTTTTGTCTACCTTTTCTGATCAGGAGCCGCGGTACAGTACACGGGCCGCTACGGTGCGGTGTTCACCCGCGGCGAGAGGACGACAGCTATAATGTCTCGCCGCTTCTTTGGGCAACATACTTGCTCGACTTTTCCGTTGATGAGAGCATCAGTATATGTGAAGATTGTTCTCTTGTGTTCCCGTATTTGTCCTTTCTATAAGTTATGAGGTATGAATCAAGATACAGACCATATATCTTTCGCATGCACAGACTTCAGCATCGTCGGTCGTACACACTGACGCACGCGCACCGCCGCATATCCTTTTCCTCTTGTATATGAATCATGATAGCTTTTCATTGTTCTTGTGCTTTGCTGCACCCGTCATACCCACATGCCATCTTCTCACCTATCCTGTCTCACTTTTACCCTCATCCTGCCAAAATTTCCTTTCAACCCTTATTCCCGTCCCTCGCCCCCTTTGTACTTTTTCTTGTCCGCAATTGATCTTCTTTCTCGCCGTACTGTTATTGTATTCATATAAGGCGTCTCTTCTACTTTCTTCATCCAGCATCACCGCATCACTCACATTCGACTCAAGAGGCCATCTCAAAAAAGAATCTTTCCCGAATAGCTCTACACCTTTCGACTTTTTCCAAAGGAAAAAAAATCTCAAAGAAATCCAAGAATTAAACATACTGCAAAAACTTCGTGCAACTAGGACCCCATTGATTTGAGAACGACTCACTCAGAGCAATCACTGGCTCCCTACTCCGCTGAACTGCCTTGAATCAGCCATTCTACTGACTCTGGTATACACAAACACGTACCCACACACTTCCGCATAACCCTATCATTCTTACTGCTCCTATTCTCTTTATCGTTGCAGGTGACTCGCTTCACATCGTCCTACGCATCCAACGGTTTCTTTCCAATCTCGACCCATAACTTGACATGCCTTCTCCTCGCAGAACCCCCGTCAACCGACACACCTCCCCACCACCCGCATCTGTCACTCCACTCCATCTCCCACAGGTCCCACTGCAAAATAGCACTGTCAATGTAGGCGGGAGCAGCAAGAGGTCGCTGCCCGTCGAGGGCGATGCAGATCAGAGCATCGAAGATGGGCGTCGTCCGGCCCCAGCCGCGAGAGGCTTCTCCGTCGAGCCAAAACCGAATAGCACTGTCAACGTAGGCGGGAGCAGCAACAGGTCCCTGCCCGTCGAGGATCATGCAGACAAGGGCATCGAAGAAGGGCGTCGCCCGGCCCCGGCCACGAGAGGCTTCCCCATCGAGCCGCAGCCGAAGCACGATCAGACGCAGAAGAAGCGAAAAGTGCCAGACCTCCAGAAACGAAAGAAGAGGCAAGAGCATGAGAAAAAACGACTGCGGAAGCCGCAGTCGCAGCCGCAGCAACAGCAGCAGAACCTTGAACAACAACAGACACAACCGCAACCTCAGCACCAGAGACAGCTCCAGCAACCGCAGCAACCGCTCTCACCATTGGCCGTATTTGATCAAGAGGTTCAACAGACTCCATCCGGCTTGCTCCCGTCAGCTCATCTTCTCCATCAACAGTATTGGCAGCCATTACAAGTGCAGGCGCAGCAGAGCCCGCAGCAACAACAAATGCAACGGCCACTCTCGCCATCCATAGTCTTTGATACTGCTTTTCAAGCGATGTCATCCGATTACGGCCCGCCAGCTCAGTTTCTCGGCCAGCAGTACCAGCAGCCATCACAACTTCAATGGCAACAGCAGCCACAGCAGCAGGCGCAATATCAGCTTCAGACGCCGTATCAGCAGACGCCATATCAGCAGACACCATATCAGCAGACACCATATCAGCAGACACCATATCAGCAGACACCATATCAGCAGACACCATATCAGCAGACACCATATCAGCAGACACCATATCAGCAGACACCATATCAGCAGACGCCATATCCACTGGACCCATCATGGATTCGGCAGCCCTTGCAGACAAACCAGCAGCCACAACAGGCTTACGAGATAAACCAACAGCCTTTTCACCGTACGCCGCAATCCTTTGCGCCCGTTCAGCTAGCCCGCGGGCAGCTGCAAACGCAACAGATGCTCGACCCGAATTGGCAGATTTATCAGCAGAGCAAACAGAATCCGCACGAGGTCTATCTTCTCCCCCAGCAGCCGGGTCAGGAAAACCAGCAGCTGATGCTGGGGGCACTGTCCTGGTCACAGGTCGAAAACACCACCACCACTGGCCAGGACGACCAGACTAATTATAACAACGTAGAGACTATTGGTGGCAACGGCAGCGACTTCGTTGCAGAAGGTCAGCCGCTGCCTGCCACTCAAGTCGCGCCCCGAGCTCTTCCAGCCGCGCGACCCCCTATCCCCGCGACTCAGCTCTCGCGGATCACGGCCTTGAATAAGACCTCGGCGGGTGTCAAGAAGGCCAAGCGCAAGGAGCCCGCAATGAATCGCGCAGTAGCGACCGCTGCCGCCGCGCACTCCGAGCCACAGCACCCTGCAAGCGTCACCCACAATAGCAGCAGCAATGCTAGCGGCGTTGATGCCTCTTTAGCAAAGGAGCTCAAACGTATGTTTGAAGCTCCTCCCGATGTGATTGTCTCCAGGATGATCCGAGAAGGTATTCTCGAGCTTGTGATTGGCCTGACCGAAGACGAAAAGAAGGACCGCGTCGAAGAGATGGTACGTCATCTTGACCACGAGATAGAAAACATGCGGTTCGCGCCTGAATTGGACTTGGAAGGGAGAATCAAATGGGACAGACGCCTAGTTCACGCGAACAAGGGTGCGGATTGTAAAGAACAGCATAAAGAAGCACCTCAGGAGTACGCAACTACCAACGTGCAGACCAAGAGGGAAAAGGCGAGGCCCAGGCTAAACAATGCAAGGCAGGAGCCTAATCAAGGCTACGACGGAGGTGGCGCGTTGGCCGATGAGACGGAAAACGACAAGCATAACAGAGAAGCAATGGAGAGACAGGCTAGGAACCGATTCAACAACAGTCACGCAGCCACAAGGACACGCGCAAAGAACTTAGAAAAGGTCAGAGTGGCTGAGAATGTGATAGACGCCGAGGCAGGTGCAAACATGATTTCCGGGCTGCAAGCGATTGGGCAAAGAGCAAAGGGAAAGCCGTCCATGAAGACATGGGGTAGCAACAAGTCTATTAATGAGAGAGACTTTTCTGGTGGTTGGAAGGTCACCGAACTAAAAGACGAACCTGGCCGGATACGGAACGTCTGGAAGAGAGCCATTACAGATTTTTGCTGTAAGCAGCGCATCAGTATAAGGCCTAGGACTGCCCAGCCGGCCGACAGCATAAAACAAGCAGAGCCGAAACAAGATGATGAAAATGACGGCCATGGGGGTGCGAACCCCGACGTGAGTTCCAACACCAAGGTGGAGGATGTGCTGGGTCCAGCGTGCCCGTGAGAGCAGCTGCTTCGCTTATGACTTGCTTCATCACGATCACGACTTTGGCGCGGACCTCCACCCACCCAACCCCCCCCCCCTTCCCTTTTTTTCTCCTTTTTTTTCTTCTTCTTGTTCTCACGGAAACCCTTTTCTCCTCTCCGGTATTGATACACTCGTGACAAGGGGGGTTTTATTTCTTTTTTTTTTTCTTTCCCACCTCTCCGCATCGTGCCATGGGCTCTTCTTCTTGACTACGGGTACTACTTCTAGATGAAGTTTTGGGCTTTTTTTTTCTTCTTTTCTTCTTCTTTTTGTTTTTGTTTCTATCCTGGACGGAAAAATGTCCCTACAAATGGATATGCTTTTTATCAAGGTCTTTTATTTTGAGTATTTATCGTCTCCACGCTCTGTTCGGTCGATTTTGTTGGACATTATATACCCTCATGTGCACATGTCAGGCGTTTTAGCGATGATCGAATTGAATTATTATTTTTCTGCTTCTCAGGTCGTAGAATATCTTCAATCTCTACTCCGTGCTACGAGCAATGAAAACAGAGTCTTTTCCACCTCACTTCAACGAGGATATGCCCTTCTTCTCTTCTCTGTGTCTGTCATGTCATTTCCCTATACAATCATCTATCTACCTTGTCTACACGGCAATGCTGACAAACTTCCTTGCTTGCAGCTCTTCACATCCCAGGGTGTATGTAAGAGCAATACTGAGTGTTTCCCCTCAACGCGTAGAAATGCACCATGATCGTTGCCAGGGTAAACGATGTTCATCGCCTTCTATTTAGGGATCTAGCAAAGCTGGCCTTTTTACTTTTCGTCTTTTCTCTACCGAACCTATCAAACATGGCCTTCTCTCATCATAAACCATCGTCATCTCGCGTGCACAAGGCGCCCCTTCACCCAAACTTTTTTCGTGTTGCGGTCATCGCCGTTAAAAACCCACTTGGCCAGCATCTCGTCCCACGATTCCCACCCAAAAATGTCAACATTTCCTTCGTCGCGCTCCCTAGCAGCAGTTCTGCTCGTACAATGGTTCCCCTCGTGGCCATTGGCCTGTATCGGACCCCGCTCATGGTCCTCGTCCTCGTCAGAGACGCGACCCAACCCGACAAGCTGCGCATCCCAGTCCTTGCCAACCTCAAAACTACCTGTCCTATCCTCGAGGCCCAAGCACACGGCGCCGCCCCGCGTAGCCAGGTACAGCACCTTTTCGACTGTCAGCTTGCAGCGTTCGCTCTCTTCTGCGGCCTCGTCGCTGCTCCCCGACTGCATGCTGACAGCGACGTGCCGGCTGACGAGCACGGCCTGGCGCGCCGCCTCGAGGATCGACGGCGAGTAGCCGCCCGACACGTCCGTTCCTAGCCCGACGTCGATGCCTTTGTCCCACATCCACCTCACGCGCGCGGCCCCGCTCGCGAGAGACGAATTGCTGCACGGACAGTGCGAAATCTTGCTCCCACGCCGCGCCACCAGCGCCGCCTCCTTCTCTGTCAGGTATACTGCGTGTGCAAGAACCATCTTAGGTGTCAGCAAGCCGTGCCGGTCGTACACGTCCGCGTATGAGTTGGCCTCTGGGAAGAGCTGGCGCACGAGCTGCACCTCGCCGACATTTTCGGAGATGTGCGTCTGGGCCAGGTAGCCGCCAGCCTTTTGCAGCTCGGCGAGGCCGTGCATGGCTTCGGGGGTGCAAGACGGTGCGAAGCGGGGCGTCAGGATGGGAGCGATCAGGTCGAACTCGGGATCGACGCGGCGCATGTGGTCAATGGTCTCCTGTGTGGCGCAAACGGAGGCCTCGGTGGACTCGTCGCGGTAGTAGTCGGGGTTGATGTCCGGTCGGTCCATGCACACGCGACCGATAAAGGCGCGCTGTCCAATACTGAGACAGAGATCAGCAAGGAGATTGGTGGCCGCGACATCAATCGTGGCGTAGTAGGTGGCGGTGGTGGTGCCGTGAGAGAGTGTGCGATGGATCACGGCCCTGTAGACCCTGCGTGCTTTGGCTAGATCCCTAAGACTAGATTCCATGGGGAACGTGTACTTCTCTAGCCAGTCGAGGAGGGTCGTCTTGCCAAAGATGCCGACATTGGGATATTGAGGGGCATGTATGTGGGTGTCTGCGTTTGGTTTTGTATGTGTTTGTTAGCAAATGAAGTGTTTTTTTTTGTTGAGAAATTTCGTAGCCAATTCTGCATTCAGTCTTTAGACACAGAGTGTCAACACGCACCAATAAATCCGGGAAAGAAGAACTGTCCTTCTTCAGTGGCCTGCGTCCGAATGTCGTCCCTGGACCATCCCAGCTTGGTGAGAATACGGGCCTGGGCCGTCTCAACGTCATCAGACCCCTTCTCTATGGCGACAATCCTGCCAGTCTCGTCGACAGCAACAGCGGCGTTGTGAAAAACCTGGAGCTCTGATCTTGATATGCTGTGGACGAACGTACCCAGCAATAGCTGGTTTCGATGTTGGTCGGTCGTCATTCTGCGTGCGGCTCGGCTTCGGTCCCCGAGAGGCAGTCTAGCACGGGTTTCCAGAGATGGGTTCATGCACCGAAAAAAAAGAAACGAACGACGTTAAAGTTTCTGCTTCGGCTCGGAATGTGGATAAAAATCGGCCTTCACGAAAAGACACACCCGAATGTGAGGGGGGAGGAATCGTGCCGAATAGAGTGACTGAAGAGAGAGAAATGGGCCGGAGAGACGGATAGGTTGGCTATCACAAGGTAATTGTAGGAAATAGGCAAGCCCGAATGAAGCGCCAAGAATGCGGGAAAAACAAAGCGGTCGATCGAGTAAGGAGTGGAAAAGAGTTGGGAAAATGCCGTTCGAGATTTTCTTTTATTTGCCTCCGTTCGTTCTGATGCCGTGCAACGTGAAGGGGAGGCGAGGCGGAAGACGCGTATCAGTCCGTCCGTCGCAGCAAACGGCGCTGAGCTACAGTAGATGAGTACTACAGTAGTAGGTGCTGTAGGGTATGCCAACTTGTGCGCCTTAGCTTCATGAGAGCTACCAGAGGGGGAGAGAGCAGACCCAGTGGCTCCGGCAGCTGGCAGTGAACAGAGGTTGGCTCTCGGCAGACAGTCGACAAGCCGGATGCTACAGAACCCTGCAATCTCGATCAATTATTACCTCCTATATGAGACAAAGAGGAGAGAGAGAGGGAGAGAAAAAAAGGCCACATTCCTTGTGGTAAAAACGGGTAAATATAGCGCTGTGGCCGCGACAGCGTAAATTACGCTAATTATGTCCCGTCACTCGGATGTCGCCGGTAGCCGCCCGTTACAGAACTATCGTCACTAGCATCCAATCATGCGCATATTACGTATCGACCAAGGTCTAGGATTATCAGAAAACTATACTGAGAAAGAATTAAAAAAAAAATATTATAACAAACAAACAAAATGACACACCATAGAGCACCTGCAAGCTCAATCATACTCATGTCAAGCTCTTCTACTTCCCAGTACAACCCTTACCTACTGTAGGTATCAAGCTGCGGCCCCAGGTCCCTCATATGCCGCGCTTGCGCCGCTGTCGCTACCCTCCCTGCCCTCCTCACCAGCTCCGTCCTGCGTGATCCTGTCCCAGTTGGCCAGCACCGATCCGATCCTCGGCGAATTCGTGAGCCTGTAAACATCCTCAAAGTACTCCTTGGTCAGAGCAAATGGCCTGGCCGTCACATTCGGAATGTACTTCCCGACCAGCTTCGATGGGTCAATCGTCGTCTTGCTAATCTTCTTTAGCAGGAATGACCGGAATGGTTTCACGCCCGACCGCAAAAATGTCGAGTGGAAAGGCACGTCTATTCCACGTAGCGGGATGGTCGCAAATCCTCGCTCCAGCTCCAATGGCACAGGCTTCTTCAGTGTGGCCTCGGCGCATCCACGAATAATTTCCCGCAGAGCTCCCTTGGCCTCCTCAATATTGCTCCGCATCTCCTCGATGTCAATCTTCTGTGCTTTGAGAAAATTCGTAACCCCCGCCAGCGCGTCAAGCGCCCTCAAGTCGCCCGCACATACATACTGCATATTGGCAATGTTGTAGTTGACAATCTCCAAAAGCCAGCCAGTTTCCTCTGCAATGTTGTTCACCACAAACTGAAGTGCTTCCTCGTTGAACGTCTTGGAAATCCGGCTCGGGTTCACGGCGCACATTGCATAATTCGACCGCCCTGCAGCATCGCGCTCCACCGCCACCTGCATTGTCAAGCCACGGTAGAAGACGACCGACACCAGACTCTCGATCGGCATCACGTCAGCCAACGCTGCCAGAGCAGAATACTCGCCCAAGGAATGTCCTGCAAAGGTGCTGTCCCGCGGTACCAAGCCCTTCGACTTCATGTCCTCGAAACTCGCCTTTTCCATGAGCGTCAACGCTGGCTGCGTGAATTGCGTCGCCGACAAGAGACCCGTCGGCGATCGGTACGTATACGACGTTGTCTGATCGCCCACCTCTTTAAATATCCTCTCCGACTTGATCGAGCCGTCGGATGCGACTGTCTCAAACGTCATCGCCATGTAGTTCTGCCGAATGGCCTTGCCCCTCGGACCACCAAAGTGGACGGTAAGCTCCTTCGGGTTGTTTCGGACAATGTTGGTGATCGAGAAGCCGTAGTTGTCCAAAAGGTACTTGTCAGCTCGGTCCCATACTTCCTTCGCAACGGGACTGCTATCGTACAACTCCATGCCCATGCCCTGCTCCTGCGAGCCTTGACCGGTGAAGACGTATGCCGTGACCGGCTGTTCGACCTCGGCCTCCCCGAGCAGAACCTTGTCTTCGGTGTCTTTGTTATTGACCTCCACCTTGATGATTTTACGACCAGCAACCATGCCCACATGTTGCAGCTGCACTTGAATGTCGTCATTGGGGAGGACCATGCCAACCAGCGAAGCATGGAAGCTACGCACACGACCGACATTATTTTCCGCCGCCCAGGTTTCCACGAGGCTGCGAACAGCAGCACTGGTGTACATGCCGTGAGTGATCGTTCCGGGCAGACTGGCATACGACGAGAACACGCGTGACACGTGGATGGGATTGTAGTCTCCAGAAACACGGGCATAGGTCTCATTGGAGGCCGGCGCACGCAATTGCAAAGGCGTGCGTCCGCTCAACGGGATGGGGTTCTCAAACTTGATCGGCTGGTCCAGAGCGGAGCCGTTGCGTTCGAGATAATCAATCACGGGATTGCCATATGACTCGCCCGCGTCGTAGTCGACGCTGCCAACCTGAATAACTTCCTTGGTAGGCAACTCCAAGAGAACCTGCCCCCGAGTTTCAACGCTACGCATAACTGTTCCATTTTTGTAGCGTATTAAGCTCTGCAAGCGGAAAGTGAGAGTCTTGCCTAACAAATCCATATCATGTGGCATATCGTCGCTGGAGAACCACTGCTTTGAGCGCAGGACTGCAACGTCCTTGCTCGTCTCAAGATGGACTTCCACTGGAGTCTCAGTCTTGCGCTGAAACGTGTTTTCGTAGTCGGTATAGGTGCCGCGGTAAAGAAACTGTGAGGTGACCTCCATCACCGGCTTTCCCTCGCGAGTGATTGTCCCACATACTTCAACCATCTTTCCTGACTCTTGATTCACGATGGCATTAATTTGTGCAGTAGTAGCGATCTGGTCGCCCTTCTTGAGAGGCTCCGCTCCAGGGAGCATTCGGAACCCATTGGACAAATGCACCAGCCTTAGCAAGTCGCCGTCGATAGTGCGAGGAAATATGGGTTTCGTGATGGCCTTCCAACCAACAACAATGGCAAAGTCCATGGGAGCGTACACAACTTTGCCGGGACGATCAACAAACGCTTCCCCAGTGTTACCCACGGCATGGACAAAATCATTTATGGCCTCGGCAGTGATGGTAGCCTTTCCACCATCAAATGTGCTTGTGACTAGGGTGTCAAGCGCCATAGGGTCTTCGCCAAACCATGCCTTCCAGTAGAACTCCTTGATGCGGTCGTTACGGTCATTCATGACCTCACGAATAGGAGCATAGCCAGCTTCCGGATGGTAAGTAAAGCGTAGAGGAAGGGCCAAGGGATGGCCGAGCGCAGTCGTGTCCTTGATCATATTGACGAGTATCTCATTATGTCCGCTCTGCTTCACCTCAATCACGTTGACATACTGATTGTACCTGGGCTGTTCCTTGACAACTATCTCCGTTTTCGATGGATCATTAGGATAATTGATCTCCACAAACAAGCCGCGGGTGGGTGCGAAAATGCGACGTAAGGGGTTTGTCTGGAACTTCTTGCCCTGCACAATCACGTCGGACATGAGGAGAGCGTGGCGCCAGTTGCGATTGGGACCAGCGAGCAGTGACAACCAGGCATCCAGAGAAGGCATAGCAGAGGCAGCTCCAGAGGCGAGTCGATACGTGTTCTTGTGCTCATCATAGCTAACAGTCAAGCCCTCGATGTCAAGTGGTATTTCGGGCTCAACAAGCTCTCCGCCAAAGTACTCTACTGTGGGTATCGAAGCCTCGTTGTCGCTATAGTAATCCCGCGTCAGGTATTCAATGTGTGCATGATGAACGCCATCGAGTATAGACTGAATAGGCTCATCAAGAATCGTAGAGAACTTGGCAGCCGTTGGGCCTTGCAAAATGCAAGTGCGGCCGACATCCTGGTCAATGACAGAATCCAGATCTTCAGACTGCCACAAGGAATCTTTTTTGAAAAAAAACTTGAAGTTGTCGTCGAGGGCAGGAATGAATGTGACAGGCTTCTGGCCGGGACGTTTACAAAGCAAAAGGAAGTATTGAACATCCTGTGCGTTGACAATCTGCTTTTCCGCGTCGGGATATTGCCCCAAAATATGATTGACAGCAGTATAGGGCTCCTCGAGCTCCCCATAGTTTTGCAGAAGAGATGGCTGCCCAGAACTCACGGTGAAGCGGTCCTCCACACGGTGAATGAAGTCCCCAGTCAGTCTGGCAAAAGAGGGATCGATCCACCGCCCCTGATGCTTGACAAAGAGCAGGTCAACCAAGCGGCGAACAATCTCGGCGTAAGTCATATCCTCCAAATCAACAGCTTGGCCCCGCTTGTTGCAGCCAAACCATACCTTTTGAAAGTCATCATTTAGCTTTTTGATGATATGCTCACGATTTTTTTTCAATTCGGCTACTCTTTTCTCTCGGGGAAGGGCAAAGATCTTCTGATCCATTTCAGCCCAGAAGCGGACACCACGAGTGGCAAGCTTGTGAATGGGTTCGCCCATTTCAGAGCGGACCGTAATAATTCCACCAGCGGGACCCTTGTATGTTTGTTCCCACTGACCATCCTCCAGACCAGGCGCATCAATGATGGCTTGCTTGGCATTCTTACTGGTATGAGCCTCCTTGGCCACCATCATTCGGCTTCCGAAAAGACAGCCGTCAAACGGCATTGGCGGGTAGCCATATTTCTTTGACCAATCACCAGTGATGTAAGGATATGTATCATCGGCACCGCCGAAGCCACTTCCGGCGACCAAGATGATATTTTCCTGGCGACGTATGCGACCATACATCTGCAGAATTGGCTGATGGAAGTCCTCAAAGGAGTGATGGCCACCTCCACGACCACCGGTCCACTGTAGGAGAATAGGGAACGTGGGATTGGCCTTGGCAATGTTGATAACTGCTTGGATTGCTTCGCCAGAGCCGGGCTTGAAAGCAATATGTTTCAGTCCGAGTGTTTCGATATACTCCTGGGCTACTTCAATAGAAGGGACACCTGCTCCAATCGTTAGGCCCTCGATAGGAACACCGTCAGTCCGCAGTCGGCCAAGCAACGGTATCTGCCATGCCATGGCCCGCGGATTCACGTAGATTAAGTTGATGGTGATTCCACGGCCGGCAGGTGTAGCTTTCTCGATTTTCTCCAGAGCCTGCGTCATTGTCTTCGCATTGAAGTAGCCGCCGCCCGCGAGCTCGATGTGGTAGCCAGAGTTCATTGTGGCAGCGACGAAATCCCAGGGAACCGTAGCAGGTGTCATGCCGGCCACCATCACTGGAGGAAGGCCTAGAAGACGGCTCATCTTGGTGTCCACATACTTATCTCCCTTGGAATTTTTGACCAACTTTGGACCAAATACTTTGACCCAGTCAATAGCGTACTGGAGGGCATTATCCTCATCCCTATCAAAGAGTTCCGTCTTGTAACCAACAGCTTCCAAGGAGCCCTCAATAGCCCCCGCGATAATGACGCGGACGCCGGTCCCTTCTTTATTTCGGCTTGTGAGATTGCCTAAGCCAGATGCGCCTCCAGGACCGAAATCGAGTACGTGGGTGGCGTTTGCAAAGACGGTAGCAGTCTCCCAGTTGACAGGATCGCGTGTGATGAGACGGACGAGTGTAGGGACAATGTTTCCTCTCACAGAGGTTCGTATATCTTTGCCAGTGTTGGTATCAAAGACTGCGATGCCAAGAGATTCGCTATCAATTTTAATATTTTTCAGATCCTCGTCTATGGCCGCCGTAGCCTCGGTGAGGTACCGGCTATGGAACGGAGCAGTAATTGGCAGGAAGCGGTTGCTGAAGCGAACTTTTCGCTCAGTGTATGGAACGCGAGTCTGATCGAGCCCAGTTGGCGCCTTGACTTTGCGCAACTGAGAATTGAGACCATACAAAGATGTAGGAGGTCCAGTGACGACAAGATTGCGGGGACTATTGACGAGGGAGATGCCTATATGGCGACTAGAGGGCAGATATTGATTCGTAGCATCGATACGCTTCTGGACTTCTTCTTGTGAGAGATCTCGAATGCTAAGCATAGGCGTGGGGACGCCTTCACCGTGATCCATGGACTCTCTCAACATGGTGGGCGTCATGGATGTCACAGGAAACGCCTGTTGGCTACGTGTGCCGATCCAAAAAAGAATAGTCAGGGTAGAAGATGCGACCTCACGCCATGACTCCCATGAATCAGCGGTGGCAACCGCAGCAGCCATAACAATACCTTGCGAATGACCTGTAGATCCGCGGAGCCGCTCGCGGAGCCGACCAGGACTGATGCCAAGAACTTTGCAAGTTACCTCGTAGTGGGCAAGCTGAACGAGTCCGATTAGAGGAAAGCTAACCGGAGCTGAGACCAAATAGTCGATGTCGGGTGTGGCTTCGGGGTGCAGTAGCCAGTTCATGATATCTAGACCCTTAGCGAACGACTTTTCCGCTCTTGGGTCATTGGACAGTGTTTGAAGAAGCTCGGCCGCATCTGTGATAAGCCGTGTCACAAAACCAGAATATGTATTGAAGACTTGACGAAGTTCCTCAAAATATTCTTCGATGTTGCCCTGACCGCCAAAAATTGTGTAAATATCGGCAGCGCCCTCGTCGGCTGCTCGCAGGAGAGCGGACTCGTGTGGTTTGATAGTCCTGTTGGAGACATTGCGTGCGGCGTAGTAGCTTCTGATGACTTCAAGCTTCTTGGCTTCAATTCCAGGGAGTGTAGCGGCCAGGGCATGGACCTCGTTGCCGTGAAGGAATGCGCGTTCGAATTCGTTGAGAACTAGCCTCAGTACCTCCTCGTAGGAGCCCTGCGCGTCATCCTCCCCATTATCTACCTGGCCTGCTATATAACCAAGAAATCTGGCGAAGAGCTCTGGTACAGAAGACGGCTCTTCATCCTGGGCTAATTCATCAGTCGGAGTTGGTAGACTCGCAACGAAGCGGTCTTTTAGTTGGGACGCATGGAAATGGAGGTTCGTCGGGACAAGAAGAGAAGTCTCGAGAATGCCGTGAGAAAAAGTCAGTGGTCGCAATGAGGAGTTAGATCGTGGCGTATTGATGCCCGTCTGAGGCCCGGTTGTTGTTCCGTACATGGCGACAGACTCTGACTATATGAGAACGGCGTATCGTGAGCGAGGAGGTTCTGCTCTGCATCCAGATTCGATCAGCCGATGGAGACATGACAAGTTGTAGTCTATTTACAAACCTACCCAAGACTCCGCGACTGTCAAATCGCAGCTTTTCTAAGACAACCCTCAATGGCGTCCGCCTTTGGTTGACAGGTGCGAAACTGGTCGACGCAGAAACAAGACCTAATCCATAAACTGTCAATAGGTTGTTGCGCCAGCGGGCAAGTCTGCGCAGGAAAACGTGGTGGAAACACAGTTATAGAGGAGATGCTGGAATTTATGTGAAGATCATTAGGTTCTAGAAAATAGGAGAATAGTGTGAGGCGAGACTTTGCCAATGGCCCGTTCAAATGTCCAAGTCTACAAATTAATTTCTCCTAGGCTCCTTCTCCAACACCGACAATTGTGTCAAATTGCTGAGTCAGCCAAGACGCTGTTTAGCTTGTTGGCCCAAGGGTATCCATCTAGCTACTGTACCTGATCAGAAGAGGTGATGGGATTGCTGATGTGGCGCGCCAAATTTGGACTGGCAGCAAAAAAAAGTTCTGTTGGGGAACTTTGGCTGAGGTCCCCCATTTTTCTCCATCGTAGGAGGGGCCGCTTGCCATGCATGTACCGATACTTCTGGCATTTCGCCCCATACCGCAAGATGGCGCCGCCTCGCCGAATTTGATGCCAAGATTTTTTTTTTACTGCGTCAAGCATTATTACTCTATCGATGTAATTGCCTATTCTGCTTGTTTCAAACCACTATGTACGCTATCAAGGGCTGACGCAAATAGAGTCCGTTCGGTACATGGCAGTCACCAGCGTGCTCGAGCCCAGTCAGTCTACGGGTTGCTATCGTATGTGTGATGGATAAGATGACGTATGATGACATTATTATTCCGCTCTGAGAGCTGTAATCTCAGCCTCCGGATGAGATTTACTGTATAGATGCATGGTCTGTACGCTTTTATTCTCCGTTCGTTGTCATACCTACGCTACACAAGATCTGCGGTCTGACAGTCGAAATATGTTGAAATACGTATGCGAGACCGATATCTATTCTATGATCTGTGCTTTGTTGCTTCTGAATATGCGATATGACGTAGTTGATAATAGCACGACCCGACGACGGCCGACCACTATTCCAACTCGTGATGGTCAACATCGAACTACGCGCTCTAGACGAAGGGAGAGACTTGCAGGGAAGAGCACATCAACGATTATCAAGTAGCCAAGTTCATGCTTTTTCCCATCAGCTACGTATATCGAGAAAATAAAGTCCAACAGATTAGAGTCGAGCTTGTCGCACACGACTGTCCTAGCACACCACAATCAAGATGCCCTACCAACAAAAAAGGCGAAAGCATGAGCCGGGACGGCAATGCACTTACGCACAATATTTCAAATGCGCCAGGTTGGCCAACTTTTACGTAAAAGATTAGCTTTTTCAGTTTATTATTATTTTACGCGACTGCAAAATACACAGTCGGCCGGGCCAGTCAAAAGCTGTCCATGTGACCTCCAACAGCAGAGTATGTATGTATTGTACTCACCTCTGGCAGCTGACTACCTCTTACTTCTCCCTGGGCCAACCAAAGATTTTTATTATCTATGGTGACGTTTGCTAGGCTTTGCTCGCCGCCACTGGAGGGCTGAGCTAAAAATAAAAGCAGCGTGGCGACAGCGGAAGCAGCGAGGTACAGTACGTAGAAGTTTGCTGAGAAAAATGGCCAGAATACAGTAAATGCTTTCTTTTTTTTTTTCACGAATAGAATACCGACATCCAACCAGGCGGCTCAAGAACGCCTGGCGTCATCTTGTCCTGCTATCCACGAGGTCGCCTTCCCTACCGAGGAGATACCTCGAATGGCGCTCAACGTGTGGTTTGTCTGTTACCATATATCGAATTTTCTGCGACCAACAGCTTGGAACTACCCTTTCCCACAACGAATCTTCTCTAGTATAAAGGGACCAGCAGCTATTCCATGACGGGACTAGCTTTGAGGGGTGGTTGAGGAAGCCAATAGAGACTCATTAGATGGTCGTGCGTCGCGACCCTGGAAATGTACCCCCAAACTTTTCCCTAAGTACTGGGTGTGGGCCTGCCAGTTCAACAATCCGTGCCAACGGGTTCCACTCAGCCACTGTTGTACTAGAATCATTGATGAAGAGAGCCACCCAGGCGAAGTCTCAAACTGTACGAGGGAGGTACCTATTTGATCAGAACGAAGGACATGTACGCCCAAGACTTCCTTGCTAACAAGTATCTTACACAAAATTAAAACTTACTAATAATAAAAGATTCAAGATGTATTTAAAATAAAAAAGAAATAGGTAACAGTACTATATACATAGCTTACTAAAACTCTAAATATAATTTTTTTATTGTAGAACTTTATAGTATCTCTAGTATCATAGGCCTGCTAGGTACCTTTTAGAACTACCCTCCTAGCATACTAATGTACATACTGTACAGTACCTACTACTGCTAGTACTACTACTAGGTACTGTACCTTCCAAACTGCCCTGGGCAGCTACTGTACCTGGTCAGTATTAGGAAACTCGGCCAGGGTGCTGCACCAGTGCCTCCCATAACTTTTCCATCTACTGTATTTGGTAGCCCCAAAACTTTTAATCATTTTATTGAAGTCCTAGAAGAGCATTACACGAATTCGCAGCCGTCCACCCTCCTGTTTACCTTTGTCTTAAATCATTAATCACGTTCTGATCTCCCTTACAGTCTTTCTCGCTCAATATATTTCCTCCCATCAAGCCCGCTATTGTCAACCAGAGTCACCGCCCACATCTGGGCTGCGCGGCACTCTAAATACTCTTCGAAGAGAGGCGGCACTTCGGAATACCGCAGCGACATCATACGCTATCTCTTGCGACTGAGTGACAACAGCTAGAATCCAAAACGTTGGTTCCGCGTCCGAACCTTTGTCGTCAACCCTCATTACAAAATGCGTCCCGAAGTCGAACAAGAATTATCACATACACTCCTCATCGAGCTCTTGGCATACCAATTCGCGTCGCCTGTGAGATGGATCGAAACGCAGGATGTGTTTCTCGCGGAGAAGACAGCGGAGCGTGTAGTCGAAGTTGGTCCTGCCGATACACTCGGCATCATGGCCAAGCGTACACTCGCCTCCAAGTACGAAGCCTATGATGCCGCCAAGTCCGTTCAAAGGCAGATTCTCTGCTACAACAAGGACGCGAAAGAAATATACTACGACGTCGATCCAGTAGAAGAAGAGGACTCAAATCCCGCAGGTGTTCCTGAAAACTCCACGGCTTCAGCAGGGCCTGCACCAACCACCGTGCAGGCGGCCCCTGTCGCTGCTGTCGCAGCGCCATCTGCTTCAAATGCTGGACCTGCCGCGCAGGTTCCGGACGAGCCTATCCAGGCTTTGGATATCGTTCGCGCTCTCATCGCGCAGAAACTGAAGAAACCGCTACTCGAGGTTCCCCTAACAAAGGCAATAAAAGATTTGGTCGGCGGTGAGCATCTGACAAATACCGCGTCGCCTTCATCTAGCTAACTTGCATGATAGGTAAATCAACGCTACAGAATGAAATCCTCGGTGATCTTGGAAAAGAATTCGGCTCTACACCAGAGAAACCCGAGGACACGCCGTTGGATGAGCTGGGAGCGGCCATCCAGCCCACATTTGACGGCAACTTGGGCAAGGTCTCTCAATCGCTTATCGCACGACTCATTTCTTCAAAAATGCCGGGTGGATTCAATATTACAGCTGCACGCAAATATCTCGAGTCAAGATGGGGACTGGGTGCTGGCCGACAGGACGGCGCCCTACTTTTTGCCCTAACCATGGAGCCTGCTGCTCGTTTGAAGGCAGAGAGCGACGCAAAGGTCTTTCTTGACGACGTCACGCAGAAATACGCTGCTCATGCTTCTGTGAATCTCACAAGCACTGCCGCCAACGACGCTGGTGCTAGCAGTGGCAACGGCATGATGATGGACCCAGCTGCAATCGATGCTCTCACAAAAGACCAACGCGCCTTGTTCAAGCAGCAGCTCGAGCTGTTTGCTCGATACCTGAAGATGGATCTCCGTTCGGGCGAAAAGGCTTTCATCAACTCGCAAAAGTCCGAAACGGTCCTACAGGCACAGCTAGATCTATGGTCTGCGGAGCACGGCGAATTCTATGCTTCGGGCATTGCACCTGTGTTCAGCTCTCTCAAGGCGCGTACGTACGACTCGTCGTGGAACTGGGCTCGTCAGGATTGCTTAAGCATGTATTTTGAGGTCATTTTTGGCAGACTCAAGACTGTTGACCGGGAAATTGTCAGCCAGTGTATTCACATAATGAATAAGTCCAACCCGAAGTTGCTCGACTTCATGCAATATCACATGGATAATTGCCCAACCGAGCGAGGCGAGACATATCAGCTGGTCAAAGAGCTCGGAAAACAGCTCATTGAGAATTGCAAAGACGTCCTTGATGTTGCTCCTCACTACAAGGATGTCGCTGTTCCCACCGGACCTCGTACCACAGTCGACGCCGATGGGAGTCTCAAGTACGAAGAAGTCCCTCGTCCTAGCTGCAGAAAGCTAGAGCACTACGTACAACAAATGGCTGAGGGTGGTAAAATCTCAGAATACGGAAACCGTACCAAGGTACAAAGTGATCTGCAGCGCATCTACAGGCTCATCAAGCAGCAACACAAAATGTCGAAGACTTCTCAGCTCGAGATCAAAAGCCTCTACGGCGACGTTCTGCGATCACTAGGCATGAATGAGAGTCAGATCATGCCCAAGGAACATGGAAAAGGCCGCAAACTCACCAGCCTGAAGGGCAGTACCGGCAACAAGGGTAGAGTTGAGACCATACCCTTCTTACATTTAAAAAAGAAGTCCCTTCACGGCTGGGATTACAGTAAAAAGCTCACAGCTGTTTATCTCGATTGCCTCGAAGAGGCTGCTCGATCTGGCGTAACATTTCACGGCAAACATGTTTTGATGACTGGTGCCGGCGCTGGCTCGATCGGTGCCGAGGTTCTCCAGGGCTTGATCAGTGGTGGCGCTCGTGTCATTGTGACCACCAGTCGCTTCTCTAAGGAAGTCACCGAATATTACCAATCTATGTATACTCGATACGGTTCTCGTGGATCCCAGATTGTTGTCGTTCCCTTCAACCAGGGCAGCAAGCAGGATGTCGAGGCTCTAGTGGACTATATATATGATCCCAAAGGCGGTTTGGGCTGGGATCTCGACTATATTGTCCCGTTTGCAGCCATATCTGAGAATGGTCGTCAGATTGACGCCGTCGACTCTCGGTCCGAATTGGCTCACCGCATCATGCTGACCAACCTTGTGCGTCTACTCGGCTGCGTCAAGATCCAGAAGGCCGAGCGTGGATTTGAGACGCGCCCTGCCCAGGTCGTCCTTCCGCTTTCCCCCAACCACGGCACATTTGGTAATGACGGCCTTTACTCCGAATCCAAGCTCGGCCTGGAGACCCTTTTCAATCGCTGGTACTCAGAATCCTGGGCCAACTACCTTACCATTTGCGGCGCCGTCATTGGCTGGACACGTGGTACGGGGCTCATGTCAGGCAACAACATTGTCGCTGAAGGCATGGAAGCCTTCGGCGTTCGCACTTTTTCACAGCAGGAGATGGCTTTTAACCTGCTTGGCCTCATGTCCCCTACTATTGTGGATCTCTGCCAGTCCGAGCCCGTCTTTGCCGATCTCAATGGTGGCCTGCAATTTATCCCCAATCTAAACGAAGCCATCACAAAATTGCGAGGAGACATCATGGCGACAAGTGAGATTCGCAAAGCTGTCACACGGGAGACTGCCATAGAACACACCATTGTCAACGGACCTGACTCTGAGCTCGTATATCGCTACAAGAACATTGTTCCAAGAGCTAATATCAAGTTTGATTTTCCCCATCTACCGGATTGGGAGAAGGAGGTTGCTCCGCTCAATGAAAAGCTCAAAGGAATGGTAGACTTGGAAAAGGTCGTTGTTGTGACTGGATTCGCTGAAGTCGGGCCCTGGGGCAATTCGCGGACAAGATGGGAAATGGAAGCTTTTGGTGAATTTTCGCTCGAGGGTTGTGTCGAAATGGCATGGATCATGGGCCTTGTCAAAAATCACAATGGTCCGCTTAAAGGCAAGCCGTACGCTGGCTGGGTTGATGCCAAAACGGGAGACCCTGTCGACGACAAGGACATAAAGGCGAAATATGAGAATTTTATTTTGGAACATTCTGGTATTCGCCTTATCGAACCTGAACTGTTTGCCGGCTACGACCCGAACAAGAAGCAGCTTCTTCACGAAGTCGTTATTGAGGAAGACTTGGAACCTTTTGAGGCCTCCCAAGAGACCGCAGAGGAATTCAAACGGGAGCACGGTGACAAAGTTGAGGTGTTTGAGATTCCTGAAAGCGGTGAATATCTCATTCGCCTGAAGAAGGGTGCCTCGCTTTGGATTCCCAAGGCCCTGCGTTTCGACCGTCTCGTTGCTGGGCAAATCCCTACTGGTTGGGATGCCAAGCGTTACGGAATCCCGGAAGACATCATCGATCAGGTTGATCCCGTTACTCTCTACCTACTCGTCTCCACGGCGGAGGCACTGTTGTCGAGCGGTATTACTGATCCTTATGAGTTCTACAAGTATGTTCATGTTTCCGAGGTTGGCAACTGTGTTGGCTCCGGAATGGGTGGCTCTGTAGCACTGCGAGGCATGCACAGGGATCGCTTCCTAGACCAGCCTCTTCAAAACGACATTCTTCAGGAATCATTCATCAACACAATGGCCGCCTGGGTTAATATGCTGCTTATCTCTTCGTCTGGCCCTATCAAGACACCTGTCGGTGCCTGCGCTACAGCTGTCGAGTCTATTGATATCGGCTACGAAACCATCATGGAGGGCAAGGCTCGAGTCTGCTTTGTGGGTGGTTTTGACGACTTTGGCGAGGAGGGCTCGTATGAGTTTGCAAACATGAAGGCCACCAGCAACACTGTTGACGAGATGGCTCATGGCCGCACACCAAAGGAAATGTCCCGTCCCACAACTACGACGAGAAACGGCTTCATGGAGTCTCAGGGATGCGGTGTTCAGGTCATCATGACGGCCAAGCTTGCCATCGATATGGGAGTGCCCATTCACGGTATCCTTGCGCTGACGACTACTGCGTCCGACAAAATTGGCCGTTCAGTGCCGGCACCTGGTCAAGGCGTCTTAACAACAGCCCGCGAGAATGTCGGCAAATTTCCATCACCTCTTTTAGATATTGACTACCGTCGACGCCAGATAGAGCGACGCAAGAAGCATATCAAGCAATGGCAGGAATCCGAGCTAGAATTCATTCATGACGAGATCAGCGCGATGAAGGCCCAGCAGGGTGCCTTTGATGAGAAGGAGTACGCTCAAGATCGCGTGCAGCACATAGAGAAAGAGGCTGCCCGGCAGGAGAAGGAGCTACTGCGTAGCATGGGCAATAACTTCTGGAAGAGTGACCCCAGCATTGCTCCGTTACGTGGTGCTCTTGCCACGTGGGGCCTCACGATTGATGACCTCGGCGTCGCTTCTTTCCATGGCACCTCGACGAAGGCCAACGACAAGAATGAATCTTCAGTCATTTGTCAACAACTACGTCATCTAGGACGGTCGGAAGGCAATGCTGTTCTTGGCATCTTTCAAAAGTATCTCACTGGGCATCCCAAGGGCGCCGCCGGTGCCTGGATGATGAACGGCTGTCTCCAAGTGCTCAATAGTGGTCTCGTACCTGGCAATCGTAACGCTGACAACGTTGACCCCGTCATGGAAGAATTCGACATGATTCTCTATCCTAGTCGTAGTATCCAGACAGACGGCATCAAGGCCTTTTCGGTCACGTCGTTCGGATTCGGACAGAAGGGAGCACAGGCCATCGGTGTTCATCCAAAGTATCTTTTTGCCACTCTTGACAAGCGTGTTTATGCCGAGTATTGCACCAAGGTGGAAGCTCGCCAGAAGAAGGCATATCGCTTCTTCCACAACGGCCTCATCAACAACAGCTTGTTCGTCGCCAAATCAAAGGCTCCGTATACTGATGAGCAGCTCAGCTCAGTACTGCTTAACCCGGACGCTCGTGTCAGCCTCGAAAAGAAGACGTCGGATCTCACCTTTGCAGCCAACTTTATGAAGCAAACAGCGAAGGCTGTCTCGTCCATCCAGTCGAAGGAAACAGAGCAGGTGATGGAGACCTTGGCCCTCAAGGTTGCCAGCAAGAATAGCAAAGTTGGCGTCGATGTTGAGGACGTTTCGGCCATCAACATTGACAACGAGACTTTCATCGAGCGAAACTTTACCAGTCGAGAAATAGAGTATTGCAAAAAGGCAGCGAGCCCTCAGAGCTCTTTCGCAGGTCGCTGGAGTGCAAAGGAAGCCGTATTCAAGTCGTTGGGTGTTGCCAGCCAAGGTGCAGGTGCTCCGATGAAGGACATTGAAATTTCACTTGACGAGGATGGGGCACCCACAGTCTCGGTACGTACACTATGAATATGTATCGCTTTGCATCATTTTGCGGAAAACTAACTGAATTCTCTTTTTCTTTGTGCAATAGCTCCGAGGTGATGCTGCTTCTGCCGCTAAGCAGGCCGGTGTCAAGGAGATTTCGCTATCCATTTCGCACTCGGATAATCAAGCTGTTGCAGTTGCCGTGGCAAGCTTTTGAATTTGATGAAAGCTCGAGTGCGTATGTGCGTTTTTCTCGCTTTACTTGGTGGAACTGACGGTTCCGATTCCTAAAACAGCTTTTGAACGATCAAGGCTTGTAGGAGCATAATCACTATAATAAATAGACTTTGTTAATATAACTTAATTCACCTCTAACGTTTCTATCGGTGATGGGTGAACAACATGGGCTCGCCGGCTAGGCCTCGGCGAAGCCACTGGTGAGCGTCAAGTCGGAATATCTCGGTGATGAAGGCCACAATCGAGCGCCAGATCTGGTCCTCATGCCTGGTACGAATTATTCTACGTCATGGCAGCCTAGATACGCTTGATTAGACCGCGATTTTACTTTCCGATGTTTCGTACAGCCCACTATACGGAATTATACATTACTACACTCGAGAGAACAAGGCGAGTGCGGAGGCTAAAAAGCTGCGACTTGAGGGAAGAGGCAGAGGTTGAAGCCAAAGTAGAGCAGCGCTATCAATTGCAACTCTTTTATTTTCCAGAACTGACAGACACCCGAACGACACCCATGACTCCTTAACCGAAGGGTACTGGACAAAGCTGCACAATGGATGATGAAAATGCAGAAGAACGGAGGAGCAAACAAGAATATTAAAAAAAAACATGTTTTCGCATCATTGACCACGGCCACGACCACGTCCCCCTCGGGCACCACCGCCGCCACCACCGCGGCCGCCGCGTCCTCTGTCACCGCCTCCCCGGCCGCCGTAGTCCCCTCTCGACTGGCCCCCTCCACGTCCGCCACGAAAGCTGCCCTGCTGGTTTTTTTGTGCTTCGGCGGCGATTTCGATGATTTCTTCGGGGACTCGTAGGTACTTGATCTATTACCAACACAGACAGCGACCGCAATCACTGGAATTAGCTCTCGTCGTAAGGGGGGAAAAAAGTATGAAAACAAAGTTTGGGCTTGCGCAGTCACGGCGTTCGTACATTATTGCCCTTGATGTAGACTTCTGGTAGGCGTATAAACTTGTCTCCTTCCTACCAAGATGAGAATTAAGTATAATTAGCTTTATATAAAGACCAAAAAAAGCGTGCGCCTGCAAGTCCTGTCGCGGGAGGGGGTCGAAACTTCTCATCGCAGTGGCGGCATATAGAGGTGTGGAAGGCGCGAACAATGAACATACAGGACTTGTTTGCACGACCTCTTTTAGTGTGAGATTCATCCACGTGTCACAGTTGACCAAGTGGCCGTTGAGGGTCTCGCCATTCTTGAGCTCGACGAGCATGGGGTGGCCCTGGGCGGCATTGAGAAGACTGAGAGGTAGCTGATAAGGCGCCAAAAAGACAGGCGGAGAGCAGATGGGGTAGAGTTTAGCGGAGGATTCAATCACGAAAGGGACGGGAAGGAAAAGAGGCAAAGGCGACATGAGCGAGATGCCGTATCGGGTCACATACCATTTTGTCGTCTGTGGAGGATTGTCGGGAGAGCAGATGTGGGCAGGGCGGGAGAGGATCGAAGCTTTCGGTAATCAAGATAGGGCTCCTGGTGTCGTTTATTAATCTTGTGCAAGATCGTGGTCGCACGACGTGTGTCTCTGCAGGGCATGTATGGTGAGAGGCAGGTAGTTGGGCGATGTTTGTCGCATGGTTGAAGTGCAGTGGTGGGCTGGCGCTGGCATCGGCCAGACCCCGCCAGTTGCATCGCCCCGGTTGCTGACCAGGAAAGGCTGCGGCTGCGTGCGCCGCCAATCTTCAACTCCAACCAATTCAGTATCATGACAACATCCTGAACGCACGAGGATTACACAGAAAAGGAAGGCCAGAGAGGCATTTAAGGGGGTGAAACAAAGATAAAAAATGCACTCAAGTGCATTACGACAACTCATACTTCGGAAAGGTCGAGAAGAAAATGCAACGGAGCGTGGCAATCTACGACGGCTTATGGCACTGTCTTTGCCCGTCCTTTGACCGACCCCTCGCCCGGCATGCCGTTGCACGTCTTGCGGTCTCGGCCCGCCGAAGCTCGCCGCTGCCAAGCTCTTCCCGGCTCGCGCAGCCAGCCCGCGGCCGCACCGTCGTGACCGGCCGCCGCGGCCATAGCACAGCTGCCTCTGCGACAATCGATACCTACCTTCGGGAGATGCTCGACGCGCGCGCCGAGGATGCCAAGCAGAAGCAGTCAGGCCCGAGCTACGCCGACATGCTCACCCGCGAGCTAGCCCCGAACCAGGAGGAGCTCTCGCGCGTGCCCGTCGACGAGCTAATAGATGGTCTTCACACGTTGCGCGGTCTCGGCAAGCCCTGGAACGGCAGCTTGACCGTCGACAGGCACACGCGCATCGCGCTCCTTGTCAACCATTTGATTGTCGCGCGCAGGCAGCGGATGACGGCCTTCATGTATGAATGCTTGATGGACTCCATGGGTGGTCCTTCGGGCAGCGGCCTCGCAGTTATCGAGCTTTTCAAAGACATGCTGCGTCAGGGCATCGAGCCGACGCAGGCGCTGTGCAACAGTGCCCTCGAGTCCCTCATGGTACATCCCAACTACGTCACGCAGCTGGAGATCATGGACTACATGCGGCGACACAAGTTTCCCATCAGGAGGCAGACGGTCGCGCTCGCCCTGCTCCGCGACGAGCAGTACGAGCTAGCATACAACGCGCTCAGAAGGCTACGCGCCGCCAATGTGCGGATAGACGCCTGGGCCTATGACTGCTTCATCTTAGTGTTCGGCAAGATGGGCTTCCTGGACGACATGCTGGACATCCTCGCCGGACGTCTCGACCTCAGTGTCGCAGAGGGCCAGGACACCCTACAGCTTTACGCCCTGGACGTCTGCAGCGCAGCCTTCCACTACCCCGGCACAGTCGCCGTCTGGAACACCCTGGTGCGCAGCGGCAAGGTGAACCCCTCGGATGGCATCATCGAGAACGTGCTGGACACGGCTGCGCGCGAGGGCGACACCGCGCTCGCGACCGAGGCACTGGATATGCTCGCCCGACGCACGCGCACGAGCGACCACCACTACGACAGCCTCTTAGATGCCTTTGCCCGCGCCGGCGACGCGGGCGGTATGGTGCGCATATTCTGCATCATGCACGACAGCGGCATCCCAGTCACCAGGGAGATGATGGGTGGCCGCCTCGACCGGGTCATGGCGCAGCGAGACGGCAGCATCGAGGCCACCGAGCTCAGCGGCTGGCTCTATGAGGCGAGCAGCGACGAGGGTCGCAGCGCGCCCCCCGCCCTCGTCGAGGCAGTCATGCTCCGGCAGATCGCGGCGTCAGAGTACGCCGTAGCCATGGACCTACTCAAGCAGCACGCGACCTTGTGTGGGAGCAGATGTCCGCCCGACGCGATTCTACGGCTGATGCGACGCTGCAAGGACATTACCTCGATTTGCGAGCTCTGCGACCAGTATCTGGATGCGGTTGGGGATGGCGGTGATGCGGCGCCGGCGCCGGCGCGGATGGAAGCCCTGGCAACAACGGTCACGGAGCTCTTCGCCGAGGGCATGGCAACGCAAGGTCAGGCTTGCTTGGATCGGTTGGTTGAGCGGGGTTTAGATACGACGGGCATTCAACGACCGTCGTGGTGGACGCTCATAGCGTGAGATGGGGATTCTGCTTTCAGCGTGTAGCTATGTATATATATGTGTGTATATGACGTTAGATCTATAGACGAAGATGTAATAGTGGCCGACGGAAATAGGCACATAGTGTGTTTACATTGTCGTTTGTCCACCCTGACTTCACAGAGATGTGGCCTACCCTATTGAACCGGGCTTTCAAATCAGCGGAGCAAGGCCATTTATTACCTTCTTTACCAACACCTTTATGCGCGTACTACGTACTAACTGTAATTCATGCTCTGGTTATCTATCTTTAAGGTCGTAACGGGAGGGGGTTCTTTTTTTTCTTGAGGCGAGGAAGTGTAGGCGGTGTTCGCCTACTCACGTATCATGTACTTCGGCCACGGCATCGTGAATTGGCGCCGCTGTCTACTATATAATTAACAGGTGCGCAGTAATCCTATTGACGCAACGAGTCTGGAAGTGTTCCCCCTCCCTATTCCTATTTTCTATACAAATCACGTAATTCCGTAAAGTGGCACAGAATCTATATTTCGCTCGCAGAAATTTGCATCAAAGATTGTGATTTCGAGTATGTGACATCATGTACGGCACATCACAACTAAAGCACTTCTGATCGAGTATTTTAAGCATTTTCTGCATTAGAACTGGCGCCTCAACACCCAATGAGCCATTGTTTTGAACATCCAAAAAAGTACAGAAATAAAAGTGAGAACGTGGAATACAACAACAAAAAGAAACCGGGCAAAAAAAAAAAAAAAGAAAAAAAAAAAAGAAGTCTCGTTTGGGAAATTAATGCATGCCACGTCCTAACACGACTGCAATCACCGCGGATAATTTGTTCTCGTTACGTAATTTTGCTGCTATACACGACATCCAACATGACGAAACAAACCGACAAGGATAATGAGAAAACGCGAGAAGAGATAGACAGCCCTAGCTCCAGCTCCCGTGCCCCGAAGGCCTCCAGCTGCTGTGCTGGTGAGTATTGCTCGTTGTGCTTCCGTACAGGCTGTTGTAGCCGTTCCAGGACGGCTGCACCGGTTGCGAGCGGTGCGACGATGCTGATTTGCTGTGCTGGCCCTGCGAAGACCGTGACGAATACGCACCGGCGTGTTGCGCCTCGTGCTGGCCGGTGCCCATCATTGGTTGCGCGCCGTCGGCCGCGTCCCTTCCGCTGCCGCGACGGACACCCTGCGCATGTGCCGATAACAACATATTGTCGTGCTGGCTGGAGCCACCGTAGTCGTGGAACCGCTGGAGGGTATCCGCCACGGCGACCTCCTGCATGTTTGGGGCGGCGCGCGCGCTTTTAGCGACGCTAGACTGCGGCATCGTAGCTTGGGGTTGCTGCTGCTGCTGCTGCTGCTGCTGGCTGAAAGCACGAGGCGGCACGCTTTGCTTGTATGCGTTTGGATCATAGGCTATGCGCTCCATGGGCGTTTCGTCGAGCTGTGGATAGCTTCCTTGACCGTGCCCATAGCTGGGATTGTGTCGATATGGGTCGCTCCTGTATTGAGGCGGAGCCGCCACGGGCTGATTGTGCGCGATCGGCGGGGTCTGCTTCTCAAACGTCAGGGGACTACGCTGATACGGCTCATGCCGTCTCGGATTATGGCGCTCTAGGGGGCTCTCGTGCCTTTCGCGAGGGGGCTCCGCCAGACGATTTTGGCTCGGTGTCGGCACCCGACTGACGCTTCTCGCGGATGAGCTGGTACTGTGCTGTACACCTTTGGTCAATCCTGGTTCTATCGATGATGCTATGTTGCCCGGATTCGACTCCGAGGCGGTCGCGGTTGCGGGCTCCTGAGGATAGTAGACCCGGCCCTGTGGTAATGCTAGCCCGGAATTCCAGTTGAGAGAACTCGTCTGTGCGCGGTCCTCATGGGTCTGCTGTTGTATGCTTGCCTCTCCCATTGGTTGAGATCCGTCATCATCGTCATCTGGAGCGATTTGCATGATATTTGCCAAGGATGCCTGGCCGTGAGTCGATCCCTGGTTATTAGCAGGAGCTGATGTCTGATCGGGTACTGTTGTCCTCATCTCGGTTTCCTCATCGTCATCTTCACCCTCGGCATCGACATTTTCCACCACACTATCATCCCCCTCTATGATAGCCGTGACAGCTTTGCTTTGTCTGCGCTTGGGAAGAGGATATTCGCAAACCAACCCGGCTTCCTGGCAAGCAGAACAAGTCGGTTTCTCTTTCGTACACTGTAGTCAGGTTAGAAGGCTTGCGGGAATATTGGAACTGTCTCCCATGACCCACCTTTGACTTGGAGAGTTTGCAGTTAAAGCAAAATACTCGAGACTTTCCTCCCGATTTTGCCCTCTTCGGCGTCTTTGCCGCTTCGGATGGCCCTTCAGGCTCGACAATTGCGTTCGCGTCACGAGTTCGCGCCTCATTATCGAGAAGCTGGGGATTTACGGCGCCCGAAGCGACTGATTCTGCATCGGGCTGACTAGCTTGCGGCCGTGGGCTATCTTTCTTTGAGGGGTGCACGATGTGCAGCCTTTCGGCTCCGTACTCGACGAGCATCTTAAGCGACTGCGCCTGAACCTCCGGGGACTGATTTGAGAATATGCTAAATTGATCAGAAGACAGCGTGGCTGGGTCAATGCCAGCCTCTGTCAACTTGCTGGTGGCCACTTCACGCCTTCGCGCCGCTTCCTCAGCTGAAACGTTGAGCGACGGCGCAGAGTTCTTTGGCGCCTCAGTCTCATCCTTATGAGTTTCCACGACGCTGATTGCCGCTTCTGCCGCCGTCGCAGCGGAGAGAGCTGCAAGAGCAATGTGATCTGAGGCGTCGTTGATAGAGACTGCCGCGGCTCCGTCGGTGGGAGCGTAATCGACCCCTTCCATCGGCACAAGTTCCGCTTGAGAGAGCTGGTTTTTCGCGCCGGCTTTCGACTGCCTCTTGCGCTTCCTCGGCAGGGGCTCGCCATTTTCATCAGTTGCCGGCCGTTTTCTCCGCGGCGTATCGCTCTTTTTGGCCGAACCAGGAGCTTTCTTTTTGGTCGGTAACCTCTCTGGTCGTGGCTCGGGTTTGAACTGGTCAAAAACTTCTCCAACCGTTTTGTGGAAAGGAGTGTGCGTGTAGCTGATCGTGATGGCACTATTTCCCTTCGAGAAAATGATTGCCAACGCGCCTCTACAGTCGTACGCGGGCCGCGCTGAACGTAGCTGTTAGCAACAATTGATTGATTGACGAAGACTGAGAAGTAGACGGAAAAGGAGAGAATGCATCCGCCTTACCTCGAGATGTGAAGTCGAGCTCTTTCTGGCTGTAGTCGAGGATCGTGTTTGTTTGCGCCGCCGAGCCATGTCGTGTCCATTGCTGCCAGGAGTGGTTGCAAACATATGTAAACACCCAGCCCTGCGTCTCGCGCGACTCTTCCGTAAGCGACCACGTGCTGCCATCCACATTTCCGATTGCGTTGAGGATCTCTTGCGACACGGCCTTTTGCACCGTCGGGTCTGTCTGAGGCTGGGACACGAGGGCGTCGCGACCAGACACACGGCTGAGGCTGGGATCGATATGGTCGGCCTGGCCACTGAAAATGGTGAAGTGAGCGCCAGACCCAATGTCGATGGTCGTCTCCACGTGCTCAGCGCGCGTTTCGGTCACGCGGTCGAGGAAGAGATCTCGAAAGCGCGACTGTAGCTCGTCGAGGCTGGCGCAAGCCTCGTCTCTGACTGGCTCATCCTCCGCAGCGCCAAAGTTGAAGGACGCGAGAAAGTCGGCCATGGTGGAGAGAGAGAGTGACCGAGCGGTTGAACCAAGGCGTGGCTCGACGATTCCTGTAGCTGGTGAGGGAAGTTTTTCGCGATAATTTAATGATGACGCGAGAGGGGGGGAGCCACTGCTTCGTCAGTTTGTTGGTCTCCGAAAGCACAGGTACTTGTGAAGCTTGTGGGGCTTCTACAGGCAGGTACTTCAGTAAGTTTCTCGGGTGGGAAAGGGGGGGGAGGAGGCGGCCGCCTATACTGCAGTACATACAAGTACAACTCGTAGCCTACCACCTAGTTCTTATTACTAGGTACAGTACAGTACCTTCACGGATAATAATAATAGAGGTCAGGACCAACGCGAGGCGCGAATTTGGATGTGATGGATCGACCCTTATCCGCGGATAGAAGAGTACGAATTTATGATCAACCAGCTAACATCTTCATTATATATAAGAAAGCTGCGTACCACTTGAGCGCTATCCGGATCTTCTTAAATTAGTAAACATTTTCTTTCACGCTTCACTTCATATCATATCCATACACATGCATGCAACAAGCCATCGCCCTCAGCCTATTAAATCAGTTCTCTTCCACCCACTGCTCTATTCTCTCTATAATGTCTGCTTTTCTGCCGCCGATACTGAGGCCTTTTGCTGCGGCAATATCCTTTAGTTGGGCAACAGTCATCTTGCTGATGGAGCCGTCTTCTGTCGCGGCTCTGAGTTGCGCCGGCTGCACCCCGGAGCCGCTCACGAAGTCTCTGGAGGATTTTCCCCGTTTGGCTGGTCGTTCCGGTAGCTCGTCATCAATTTCTCGCTTGACGGCCCTGGCCTCTGTCGCAGATTTGGCTTCCATCGACAGTGTATCGGACCACTCTTCTAGATAGCCTCCGGCGCGCTTACTGATGGCCCTGACCTTGGGCAGCGTTGCGTCCTCGACTTTCTCTGGCACCTCCTCTTCTAGAGCCAGGGCTTGCAGAATCCTGTAATGCCACTGAAGTGAGGGGTTCGGATATTTCATTGGGTTGTACATGGCCTTTGGCAGTTGCAGCTGCTGTATAATGGTTCGCATTTGTGTCTTGAGGTCATCTGACGCCCGTGCCAGCTTCCCTGTCGGCTTCATGTCTCTTAGGTCATCTGAAAAGGGCAGAGGGTAAATCCACAGTCCGGCTGGGAGGAATGGTGTGCCAGAACCCTCATCGGGCTGCGACCTGGATGGTATAATGGCGGCCAGCATAGGATTTGCGTTGGCACGGATGATGCACCACGCGAGAGCGACCTTGTCGTCCTTGATCAGTTTCTGCCAGAGAGCAGTGAAGACACGAGTGGAGCCTACGTAGTCTTCTTCACTGGGATATATGAATGTCGATTTTTTCACACTGGCCCATATAGGAATTAGGTTGCGTGACTTGAAACCAATGACACGGATGACGGGATTCTCGAAGTTCTTGAGCCACTTTTGCTCCTCGGAAGAGAAATATACGTACTCGCCGCCGAATTTGTATGCTTTCTTCACCTCTCCCTTCTCAACTGTACGAGTGCTGTCTTCGGCGATTCTCGTTGTTTCACCTACGGCAAGCTGAGGCTTCTCGCCGTCGAGCCAGATATAGCACGTTCGAGCTGGAGCCTGCCGATGCATGATATTGTACCCTTTGACGGAGATTCGGAGACCCGGAGCAATTTCGAAGGGCAAGTTGGAAAACAGGGCTCGCTTTGGTGTCTGCTTAGAGTTGATGTTTGAAATGAGCGATGCTAGTAAACTCAGACCGTCACTCGATTTTGACACTGCAATCTCCTGCTCATTCGCTTCTGCCATTGGATCTCGATACAAAACGTCCTGGCTTGCGAGTCAGCTAGGTGTCTGTAGTGGACTGACGAGGCTGAACAAACATCGTAAAACTTGGTGAGATCAAAAGTCGAGTCTTGATTAGAGATGGGGAATAAATCTATCGACACCCCCAGATCATATAAATCCTTAGCGCGCACTGCAGCGGCTGATCTGGCGGCTTTATCAATGGCATGCGGATTGTCATTATCAGTCACGAGAAATAAACGTCGACTTCCAAAGTTGGCAGCTCGCGTGGTGAAGATCTGATTCGCGCAGAATAAAACGTTTGACATGGAAACTGTTTCGGCTGCAGGCCTGAGAATATCATCTGCATCCTCTTCCTCCACAAGCTGCTTTAGAGCCCTGACGTCTTCTGCCGACGGCACATCCAAGTCTGCGAATAGATAGCAATGAGGATAGCCTAAGCCGCTTCTGCCGCTTTCGTCGAGTTGAAATCTGGTCCTTTCCGTGCCAAAAAGCAATATGCCCATCATATCCTTAGGGTTTGATATGATGCGCTGCTCCATGAAATGATACGCACACTTTAGAGCCGCCTGGGCCGGGCTATCTCGATCTGCCTTTTTGGAGTCCGAGGGCGGCGGCACCCTAAGCATGGATTCACTGACTTCGATTGCTAATAGGATAGCATCTTTTTGCGCTTTGTATGACTGTCATGATCAGTATACGTGACATTGATGAGCCTCTAGTTCTTACAGTTTCATCAATTTCCTGATCCCCGTCCTCATCCTCATCCCGTCTCCAATCCTGAAAATTATCACTCATGATGATTATAGGGCAGAATTTTCAAACAAAAGTCGAGAGCAATGATAGCCACGAGAAGAGGGAAGACCATGAGGAGAAAACGACAAACGGCTCAGGTTGGCTACAAGAGGTTCACAACTGCTGGAATAGCTTGTGGGTCCCGAAATGCTGCCTAGTTTAAGACACGAATACGCGTTTTACTGTGATGAAACTTGTACCGATGGCTCCGGTTGCGCTGCGAGGCCACGCGGTATCACCTGACATTAGGATTATTAGCTGAGCGATGATTGGCCACCGATCGCGTTAGCAACTACCCAGCCGGCCGCCAGTAATTCACATGATGTGAGGTCCCTCATTAGCAGTTATAAGAACCTGCCGCTAACCAGTACTTCAGAGGTGGCGATCGGGCGTGTCTGCATGCTGGTTAAGCTAGGACGTATCTCACCTCCCGTTTACCAAGGAAGAGACTGATCATCTTTCCCTTTTTCTTTACTTTCCCTTTTCACGTTTCGGCGACCTGAAGTGTTCGGAAAGACTGAAATGGCGTCGCGCATGACAGCTAGACGGCTTTGCCATCATCTGCCGCAGAGCAGCGCCAACTTACAGCGGCTGGTGATGCAAAGGCGGCATCTAGCTACAACGTCCACGCCACCACCCGTCACCCAAAATGCCGCCGGTTCCAAGGGCCCGACGGCCATGGTTTTTCTCAACATGGGTGGCCCGTCTACTACGGCAGAAGTCGGCGACTTCCTGAGCCGTCTTTTTGTGAGCGACCTGTCCACGCGCCTTGTCATGAATCCGTGACCCTAACCACCATACACGCGATAGTCCGATGGTGACCTCATCCCGCTTGGCCGACTTCAAAATTATATCGGGCCTTTACTTTCAGCGCGGCGTACACCGAAGATTCAAAAACAGTATGAGGCCATTGGAGGCGGTTCACCAATTCGAAGATGGTCTGAGCATCAATGCACGGAGATGTGCAAGATTCTAGACAAGACCTCTCCCGAGACAGCCCCCCACAGACCTTATATCGCATTCCGCTATGCGGCCCCCCTCACCGAGACGATGTATCAGCAGCTGCTGAAAGATGGCTTTGGCGGTGGCAAGGGTGGCAGAGCTGTAGCTTTCACACAATATCCGCAGTACTCATGCTCGACGACGGGTAGTAGCATCAACGAACTGTGGAAGTGGCGGCATAGACTCGAGGGCAACACAAGACACGAGACAGATGGAGCAATCAACTGGAGCGTCATTGACCGATGGCCGGTGCATGATGGCCTCGCAAAGGCCTTCGCTCACAATATACGTGAGAAACTTGCCGAGTATCCCGAGGAGCGGCGAAAGGACGTCGTCCTCCTATTCTCCGCACATAGTCTACCCATGTCTGTTGTGAATAGAGGTAGGTGGAGAATGACTGCCATAGCCCCAATTCAACCTATGACTGATAATCAATCAGGTGATCCGTATCCAGGAGAGGTTGCTGCTACTGTTTATGCCGTCATGCAGCAACTTGAGTTTTCCAACCCATATCGAATCTGCTGGCAATCACAGGTCGGCCCCAGTGCCTGGCTCGGACCTCAGACATCGGATACTGTGGAAAGCTACGCGGCTCGTGGGCAGACTGACATGATCTTGGTGCCCATTGCGTTTACATCTGACCACATTGAGACCCTATACGAGCTAGATGAGGAGGTCATCGGCGAGAGCGGCCACAAAGACACTATCAAGCGCGCGGATAGCTTGAATGGAAGTCGTATATTTATCGAGGCTTTGGCTGATATCGCGAAACAGCACCTGCACAATGGCGACATTTGCTCGAAGCAAATGCTGCTTCGTTGTCCTGGTTGCAAGAGCGAGCGCTGCACCGAGTCGAAGAGGTTCTTTGCCCAGAGCCAGAGCTCTGTTTTGTAAGCTTTTAGGCCGAAAAACTAGCGAGATGTATATTAATTTAACAAACCCGAATAATTTCTGTATTTTGGTAGTACTGTAGTTTTACTCCGTGATAGGAGGCTAGTCAATCAAGCACTAAAGAGATACGACATCTGAGCGGGTTTCTGTTGGCGTAGAGCAAGTCTCTATGTATGCGGCTAGCACACAAATCGTCGTGGAACACAATCGCTTGTTCTCAATCTCCGTGACCGAGAGATCAACTTGAGTAATTTACAATTTGTTCACACTTTAGTTCAAAGACATTAAAAGATGACCAGTACTGTCTTCCCAGTCCCAATTTATGTTGTCTGATGAAGACATTGCAACTTCTTGAAGTAGTACTTTTCTGGTCTGTAGGTGCCAGGACTTATTTTCGCCGAAAGACCACGTCTGGTGCTTTCACGGACCGAGCCAATGAGCTGTTGACACGCATAGAAGAAGCAAAAACAGTCGCACAACCAAAAGCAAATACACGGAAGAGGCAAAGACTTCCTCGAGACCGTGACAATTCTTCTATGCTTGTGGCTGGTCACTCGATTAGATTAAACGCGTTGAATAGTCTAGATAGGTAGAAAGCCCTGGCTCACCTAGCGAGAATGGATGAAAACCACAAGTTTTCCTTTGCCAAACTGCACCGATGAGAGACCAGGTGGCCTCTGGGGGGTTTCGAGGTCGATGATGCTCTACGAGGAATGTAGACTGTGTCACTAGGTACCTGCCAGATGGTGCTGGCCTTAGGAACTTTGTCCTGCCGTACGGTACGTACATGTGTATAAATGTACGTACAGACAAGACAAACTTGCAGTCTGCATCTGCCATTGAGTTTGGCCCCTGAAAACACTAGGCTAAGAAAAGCTAGGCTCGCACAAGCCCCTTTTTGCCTGGGGCCACTGACCTTCCCCCAAGAGATCCCCCGTCACCGGCAGCGCGCTCGTTGGGCGACTGCGTCCTGGGTGGAGGTGACAAAAGAAATGGCTAGGATACACGGCCCCTATCCTAGGTAAAATTTGGTGCTCATCATCTGGAAGGCATTAGCAGCTCCTGTGACACCGGCACGCCAGTTATATCAGTTGCTACCTGTGGTAGGGGCCCGGGTTAGTTGTCGCAGCCAACGCGGCAACAAAATTCCACCTCCTGGCCCAAATTGCAAGCCGCCCCCCGAAAAGTCCCCCTTCTCCTCCTGGCCAGGCGAACTTGTGATCCCTCCTCCAGCCAGTTTTCTTCGTTCTTCTCCCGCCATCATCGCTACTGCCCTCTCTCGTTTGCCAGTCGCGTGCTTGCGATTATTTCATCACGACACTCTTGTTGCCGTGGCATTGTGCACCCGGTAGTCCCCGCGCTGTGTGTTAGGTGTCCTTCAGGACTCGTAACCCTTCTAGGTGGGTAGCCTCTCTTCTCGTGGCGAACGGCTTTTCCGCTGCCCATTCGCGCGCATCGTTGCCGATTAGCTGAGCAGATGTTTGCATCATCTGCTCTACAACATCTATCATCATTGCTTATCTGGTGATTCTATTGATGGGTCGGCTGCGTGTGGTTCATCGCGGTGGCCTTTCCACGATCGAGGTTCAGGGGCATTGCTAATCTATACAGCAACAGGAGACCGTGCTTTCCATCCTTTCGTTAAACCTCGTTCGACCGCTCCTTTTACATAATTATGGGTAAGAATATTATTTTTCTATACCGATATGCTCAAACGGCAGTCGCAACAGTCGGCTCAGCTGCTCCTGAGCATGACCGCGGATGACTTGTTGCGTGGCTCCTCCACCACAAGCGTGTTCATCAAGGCCTCCCCTCACAATTACATACCCGTCTGGAACTGCTCTACTCCCACGATTCTACATTCGAAATTCAATTTACGCCATCTACTCTTTCTTGGGTTGAACCAATTTTTGGACGTCCGCTTGTATCAGGCCTTTGCGGACCAGCAGTACTTTCGCTAGCCTACCATGCCCTTTGATTTCGTCCAGCAAGTCAAGTCTCGTACTCGGAGTGTTCAGCTGGATCAGTCATCTCTCGCGGCGTCCAGGATCGAAGTGGGAAGTTCCCAGCCTCAGCAGACTCAACCTGGCAAACGCAACACGAGCCTTCCCGTCACTTCGGCCCGGCCTCACTCGAGCCCTGCTGCACCGCCTGTGCCAACCACAGTTCGCGCTTTGCGTGGTATGCCAGGTGTGGATGAACCACCGAACTTGGGCCCTTGGAATTCGATGTCTTTTGAAGAGCTGTACTCCGACCCCTTGGACTCGGCCACTCTCGATTCTGATGGAGCCAGCTCAGACCGAACCCAAGTAGCCACTACGGCCTCGATGGAAACGGTTCAGCATCAATTCACAAGCAACAGCTGTCAGGACCTTTCCTTTTCACATCCACACATGCCCTGAATATCACTTAAAGATACGCGTATCTTGAGAATAATTGCTGACCATGGTAACAGCTATGAACGGCACCGCCTCGCCACCCACCATGGCACCCGTGTCTCCCGCTAATGGCAAGCTTGATATCCCTCGAGATATCGGCAGAGGAGTTGGCCATTCTAACCCTACGTCTGTAGATGCGCCAGCTTCTGCTCCTGTTCAGGATAACAGGAACATTGTCAGGCGCAAGCTGACCGGCTACGTTGGATTCGCGAACCTTCCTAACCAGTGGCACCGTAAGAGTGTACGCAAGGGGTTCAATTTCAATGTGATGGTCGTTGGTGAGTCTAGACATTGCATCCGATGAGCCAGGGGGCCAACTGTTAACAACCACGCAGGCGAGTCTGGTCTGGGCAAGTCGACCCTCGTCAATACCCTCTTTAACACTTCTTTGTATCCCCCTAAGGAGCGCAAAGGCCCCAGCCTCGACATTATCCCTAAGACTGTCACCATTCAGTCCATCAGTGCTGATATCGAAGAGGCTGGTGTCCGCCTGCGCCTGACCGTCGTTGATACGCCGGGCTTTGGCGATTTTGTCAATAATGACGAGTCTTGGCGACCCATCACCGACAATATCGAGCAGCGTTTCGACGCATATCTCGATGCTGAGAACAAGGTCAACAGAATGAATATCGTTGACAATAGAATTCACGCTTGTGTTTTCTTCATTCAGCCCACCGGCCACTCGCTTAAGCCTCTGGACATTGAGGTCATGCGCCGACTTCACACCAAGGTCAACTTGATCCCTGTCATTGCCAAGTCTGACACTCTGACCGACGAAGAGATTGCCAGCTTCAAAGCCAGAGTATGTAACTTCTCAGATACATGACTCGAATCAGTACAGTTGACTCTTTCTAGATTTTGGCCGATATCAAACACCACGGTATTCAAATTTTTGAAGGGCCTCGATACGAACTTGATGACGAGGAAACTATTGCAGAGAACAACGAGATCATGTCCAAAGTGCCTTTTGCCGTTGTCGGTGCCACCAACGAGATTAAGACCGCCGATGGACGTGCTGTTCGCGGTCGTCACTACCCCTGGGGCATCATCGAGGTGGACAATGAGGAGCACTGTGACTTTGTGAAGCTGCGTCAGATGCTCATCCGCACTCATATGGAGGAACTCAAGGAGCACACCAACAACACGCTCTACGAGAACTATCGTACCGACAAACTCATTGCAATGGGCGTTTCTCAGGACCCAAGCGTTTTCAAGGAAGTGAACCCCGCCGTCAAGCAGGAAGAGGAGCGCGCTCTGCATGAGCAGAAGCTTGCTAAGATGGAAGCTGAGATGAAGATGGTCTTCCAACAGAAAGTTCAAGAAAAGGAGAGCAAGCTTAAGCAATCTGAGGAAGAGCTTTATGCTCGTCATCGTGAAATGAAGGAGCAGCTCGATCGCCAGCGTCTGGAGCTTGAAGACAAGAAACAGCGAATCGAAAGCGGTCGTCCCCTTGAGAAGGAGGGCAAGCGCAAGGGCTTCTCTCTACGATAAACTGGCTGCTCGCAAGCATAGCGCCAGTTCCGGCTTGTTTGTTCTCCGCTCGACCAATGCCTGAGTACTATGATGCTTTTGCAGCAAAGGCTCCACGCCACCTATTTCCTTTTTTATGCTTAGTTTTTTTCACAATCTTTTCGAGCCCGCTTCTATTCTAATCACGACTTCGTATCTAATTTGTCAATCGGAGAAATACCATTGTTGCGGAAATGGTGAGGGAAAAAAGTGTTTACACAGAATATTCAGGCAACACAAAGCATGCGCAGGCGGACGCAATGGAATTCGAACGGAGCAGAGCGGCCGAGAAGGGTTTGCTATACAAGGTCAAGTGCTATGAATAGTGTCTGTGCCGGCGGCTTGCTTCGCTCGTGAGGAAGCTGCCGCAGACAGTTGACTGGGGATCTTGGAGGATAGGTTTTGCTTTCGTTTGAAGCTTCCTTGGCGAATTGGTTCTTGTACCTGACGTTGCGCACTTATGGTTTCTTTTTATAATCTAGTACAACGAAATTGAGTGTTTTTACCCGTGCGGCGAAACATTAGCCTGAAGTTTGTACAAACACTGGGAGTTGGACTGGACCTCTGTACTTTTAGTCTTCCTATTCGATCAAAGATGCCGCTGTTTTCATGTTTTTTTTTTGTTGTTTCTCCTCATTTCTTTTTCGTTAATGCGTAGTAGTTTCTTTATGTTTAGCTTCCTTACTATTATTGATAATCTCTATTTGTGATCTGGTGCCCTCGACGGAACTTAAAAATGCCTTTTGTAGATGGTCGTGAGGATGACAGACCGTATGTGGATTGACTGTGTAGGTCGGTCTACCGGGAGAGGCTGGTTTTCCCGATCGCTGTTGGAGCAACGGCGCACAAAGAAGTGATCCTGCATGGATCGTATTTCGAAAGTCGAGCCGATAGTCAAAAGCCATGGGTAGCGTCCACACTGCGCGATAGGTTGATTTAGTAATTCTTTTGTCAAACTTATCTACTTGAGAATGACGCTAGTAACGGGATAAAGCCATTGTGTCATTTTGTGCATGCTACGACCTTGAGACAAGGCGTGACTGGCGGATATTGATATACTATGTGTTGTGTTTAGAAGTTGATACAGCAGTCTTATGACGGTTCTGGAGCAGTAATGCCTCTCTACTGTATTCGTCTTTCGCTGGTCATCATTACTCTTGACCACCTCCTCGTTCTTCTTTAATGTGTAGTAAATCTTATTCAGTTGCTTTTTTTTTTTTGGCAGAATTTAATTATCTTGTATCTTGACGGCATTGCACAAAGCGCTCAACCCGATCCAAAGCCCTCTACCTCTTCCTCGCGTTTCTCATTATGAAGGCGCCGACGACACCGGCAGCTAGACCGACGCCACTGAGGATGGCGACGCCGAGAAGGCCCTCCTTGGCGACCTTATCGTCGATGAGCTGACGGAGGTTGGAGGCCTGGAGGTTGGCGGGCTCGCGCTCAAGGAGTAGGTCGTTGTAGCGGCGGGCCTCGCCGTAGCTGCCGAGTTTGTAGTTGCCGAGCGCGAGGTAGTAGAGGCATTCACGGCGACGCTCGGGAGCGACACGAAAGATCTCGGAGAGGAGGCGGACGCCGAGCTGCTGGTCGGCGCGGTTGGTAGACTTGACGAGACCCTGTAACACGAGATTAGTAGAGGGATATGACCGAAAAAGCGGAAGAAATGGAGTGGAAAGGTCGAAAGCTTTATCTATGTCCCCGGTAAGGAGGTGGAAGCGCCGAAGTTGAGAGCGGATATGCGCGTGTCTGGGTGCTCATGGTCGAACGTACCCATGCGTAGTTGAATTTTGTTTGCACTCCCACCATTTCCCCCTCCTTTTCGTATTGTCCGCGTAGGACTTTGAGTTCTGCATTGTTGAGCGGACTAGAGATGAATAATGATGAACACATCAGTACGGTCAGATGGGTAGGCAGGCTCCGCTTCGTGTATTCAAGTAGAACAGTCGCCGGCCGATAAAATATATGCGCATCTAGACTCACGTTTCCGCATCGAGAGCATCTTTGCGTCTTTGATTAGCTTGACTAGCCGCAAAATGTAGTCTCTAGGACCGATGAGGGAGGATCAAAGACGTCAGACTTACATGGAAGCTCGGTTACCATGCTGGCGGCGCCGCGCGGGGGAGAGAGAGGGGGATATATCGGGGTGATTGATCTTTTACGGCGGTGGCCGCCGGCGCTTCTGGTGTGGAGGACCGGAGACTGTCTGCGGCGTTCGAGGGCTATAGATCGTAGGAGATTGTTCGAGGGTTTCGATTGTCGTTGATAACTTGAGTGTTGAATCAGAATAGGCGGTATGGAAATAGGATTCAAGCTTCGCGCGCAGAGGGAGCGTGATGAAGCTTTCGACGTTGCGTCGGCTGGTGCTTCGGTGGAACAAAGTGTGGCGGATGCCGCGCGGGTTGTGGCGCGGATGACGTTGGCTGGATCCACTGAGTAACGCTTGTACAGTACATTGCTCAACGGCTGGGTAGGGGAGATGTGTCGCCTGAACAGGTGATCTGGTAATTTTTCTCTTTTGAGTTATGTTCTAAGTTGGAAAGATTTATTTGACTCCTGCAGCTTTGGGCTTTCGACACAATCAATCTGCATGGCTCGATAAGACAGCCAGACCTCTGGAGCTATGCACGTGAACGTGCGACCGCGGTAGAGTGGGGTGGTAGGCGGAGGCAAAGAGAGTTGATTGTCGCCCGGTCGACGCGATTCGTTGTTTGGTTTTGGTAGGGCTACGGCGGCTCCACTTATCGCGGCGCGATTCAATTACGGCTTTTTGCCTCATCAAACCCACGAACGACTCGATAGAATTGAAACGATAAATCCTCTTTCATGCTTCATACCGAGGGATAGAAAGAAGAAAAGAGAAACTGAGACACGCGTCAACGGATAACGAAGCATATACACCAGGACGCAGCCGCCCGGTCAGGATGTTACTCGCAGAGGACCCAGCAACTGTACGTCTGCCATACAGCCTTTCGACATTTCGGGCAATACTCCTCCCAGGATGCAATCAGCGCAAAAGCTAACCCCAAGCCCTGTGTTTTCTTACGCGTTTCGTTGAATGCAGCTTATACGACACACCGTGGACAACTTCAATATCAACCCGGACAAGCTCGCCGTGTCGCGCATCAGCGAATCCCTCTCGACACTGCAGCAGGCGCGCGACCTGCGCATGCGCGAGGCCGAGTCATCCCTCAAGGCGCTCTCGCGGCAGCTCAACACGCTGGCACGCCAACATGAGGAGCTTCTCTCGGCGCGCGCCGGCGGCGACGGCTCCCACCACCATCCGGCGACGGACCACGCCTCGCGCATCGCCAGCCTCGACACGCACAAGTTCCGCACGGCCAAGGCGGCGAGCGACGCGGAGGCCGAGGCGGAGCGCACGGCCCTGCAGGCGGCGGACCTGGCGGCGCGGCTGCAGGAGCTCGAGCTGCAGGGCGTCGAGGGCGAGGACGGCGGCGCAGGCGGCGGCAGGCGAGCAGGTGGGGGAGGAGGCGACTTTGTCGACGACGAGGTGCTGCTGCGGCTCAAGGTGTACAGGAGCCTGGGCATCGATATCGAGCGCGACGAGAAGGACGGCGAGTGGGCGAGGGCGGTGATTCGCAACGACAGGAAGGGAGACGTGCACGTGGTGAATATGGAAAAGAAGTTTTCGCGTTATTTTTACGCAAATTACTTCTGGAAGACGCTGTGAATGGATGACGATGGATGATCTTGATTTATGGAGTTGATTGGCGCAGGCTGGCTGGATGCTGGGTTTCTGTCTCTGTGGCGGATTGCGACATGATTTGAGCGTTGAACACATGGATATATATACTTTTCGAACGTCGCTACCCGAATTCAATACCCCATTGACGTATTCATGCACTCACGACAGTGGGCAAAGAACACCAAAATAGCAAGGTGATGAGACTTCCAGACCCCCAAGGGCTGTGAAGCAACTTGTCGGTACAACAATGACTCATACATCACAACAAGGATATATGGTAAGATGTAACATAATTCATGCTATAGACGGGACTGTTTCCTGTTCTCCTGCGTTTTCGTTTCGTGCAATCGTTAAAAATATACATGTACACATATACACACGCCATCAGAAGCCATCATCATAAGTAGGCGCTGCTCTGACTACCTACTGCACCGCGGGTTTCTTGGCCGTCAGTGCGGGCGACATAACAAGCGAAAAATAGCCGTCCTGCAGAGCGGTCGGACTGTGGCCGGCACGAGATGCCGCCGAAGGGGCCCTAGTCCTGGAGCTGTTGGGAGATGCTGGGCTCGAGGCTGTTGCCCTGGCACCCTTGTTTTCGGGACTGCGGTTGTGACGCTTCATCAATAGATAGCCGCCTTCTCCGGGGGTGGATGCGCCGCCGCCTCCGGACGGTGAGCGATGGTGATGACGAGCGTGCTGTCTGTCCGGCAGCTCGAGCCGCGAATTCATGGTGGTCCAGATGCTGTTATCGTCGTCATCGTCACCTATACGCCAGCCACCAAGACCCTCGTAGTCTCGCTCGGCGCCAATACTGGGGGTCAGACCGAGACCGACATCGCTGACCGCAGTCGCGGGCGTGGCGGCCCCACCGCCCGACAAGACGCTGGTGTTGGAACTGCTGGCCCTCCGGCGGCGGAAGGGCTGCTGATAGCGGCGGGGAGCGAGGTGCGGGAGTGCTGGAGAGGGAGGGTCGCCGCGGGCGGCGGCCTGATGTAGGCGCGTCGGCACCTTGAGGCCATGGAGTGAGCGGGTGGCGTAGGATAGGGCGAGGTCGAGGTAGACGAGGACGCCGCGGCATATGAGAACAGAAAAGGCGAGGGTGGTGGTGAGTCCAGCAAAGACGGCCATGGGAACGGTGACGAGTAGGATGACGGGCACGAAGAGGCCGTATAGCGGATTGAGCAGTGCCATAATGGAAGGGGAGACGGAGATGGGATAGATGTGGTTGGAGGATACCGTGCGATTCTTTTTACTCAGAGGTCGCAGCTTGTAGCTGCCACTGCAATTTGAACGATGATCGACTTGCTGGACTTTAATGATCAGTAGCCGGCTGCGTGGATATCAGAGAGGAAGCCGACGGCCTCGGCTGCGGATAAAGAGACTGAGAGTTGATAAGGCTAACACGACGGATATGCAGGGTGTTGGAAGATGGGATTTGGTTGTAAGGAGATGACGGTGACCTCGTATATATTTTGTACCATCTGATTCCCCATGTATTGAGGTTGGCTGACCTTGGGTTTAATGGATGAACGAAGTTGTGCCGGCGGGGCGTTGACACAATGGGATGCGGGTTAACAAGACAAGAGATGAAATTCAGGGTTTTGCAAAGCGTAACTAAAGGAGGGGGACCCTGGTCGATTCTGTATTGGTCAATCGCGCATCTTCCCACGCCAGTCAATGCGCGGTCCCGTGTGTGTGTGTGTGTGGTGATGTACTAAGGAATTGGGTTTTCCTTCCATCGATGATCGCGGACGAGGTAGCGAGGCGAGGCAATCACATGTCAGAGGAACGAAGCGGCCAGCCAATTGGCAGCTGTCAGGCACAAAGCTAAAGACAAGCGCAGCGCAGGCGAAGTGAAGGGCCACTGAAGAGCTCACCTGACAATTTCACTCCTGGACAAGAAACAATGTAGAAATATTCTCAAATCATTTGGCGAGGCGCATCGAGACAGTTCTGCATTCCCAAGGCGCTGCGCCTGCTGCTCGTCGTAGACAACAAACGGACAGGGGCAGCCACCAACCATGTCAGCAGCTTACAACCTTCACTGTGGCTAACCCACTGTATTCGCGGGGTTTACGCCACAGCATGTATGACTGTACAGTACAAATGTCCCTCTTTGGCATACAGCACCAACAAACATCATGCTCAAAGTCGCTCAGGCACAATACGTAACGGGATTCCGATAGCTATAACATCAATTCTTCTGGACAGGCCTATTGAACCAAAAGGGAAAAAAAAAAAAAACTCCAATCATGTGCCAGCAAGATGCAGCCGACACAGCTACTAATGTCACTTATCCAGTCTCGGACAGCTTCCCATGGGAGCTCGGCGTGTACGACGCTCACTGCCATCCGACGGACACAATGAACTCCATCGAGGCATTAGCAGGCATGCGAGCCTCTGTGCTCACCATAATGGCCACAAGATCCCAGGACCAGGACCTGGTAGCCCAGGTATCCGCCACGCACGGCCTAGAGTCCAAGCGGCCGCCCCTACCCGATGCCGCCGCCGCCGCCAAAGACGCCCCCTGCCGCGTCGTCCCGGCCTTTGGCTGGCACCCGTGGTTCTCCCACCAGCTCTATGACGACTCCGCCGCGGAGCCAACATACAATCTTGACGGCGGCCGCAGCACAACCGTGGCCGCGAAGCGCGCACACTACCGCGCCGTGCTGCACCCCGAACCCGAGGACGCCTTCGCCGACGCCCTCCCGGACCCGATACCACTGTCGTCTTTCACATCCGCCACGCGGCAGCGCCTCGAGTCCGACCCGCTGGCCCTTGTCGGTGAGATCGGTCTCGATCGCGCTTTTCGTCTGCCTCTGCCCTGGGCCGCCGCCCGCTCGGCCCCCGGCGACGAGGACCTCACGCCCGGCGGCCGGGAGGGCCGGCGTCTCAGCCCGCATCGCGTGTCTGCCGCGCATCAGCAGGCCGTCCTGGTCGCGCAGCTCCGGCTCGCCGGTGAGACCGGGCGCGCGGTCAGCCTCCACGGCGTACAGGCCCACGGGCTGCTCTTCGACACCGTGTCGCGCTGCTGGGCGGGCCACGAGCTGCATGTGCCGTCACGGCGGGAGCAGAGGATGGTCGCGCCCGGGGCGGAGGACTCGTCTTCTTCCTCCTCCGGCGACGAAGAGGAGGAGGGGGGCAGCGGAGAGTCGCCGGCGAGGCGGCGGCGGGTCGGGAACCCAGTCGCGGCAGATGGGTCGCCGCGGCAGGTCAGCGGCGCCGGCATGCCCTTCCCGCCGCGCATCTGCCTGCACTCGTACAGCGGCACCGCACACCCGCTGCTAGGCCAGTGGCTCCGCCGCACGGTTCCGGCGCGCGTGTACGTGTCGCTGTCCGCCGCGGTCAACATGTCGGCCGGGCCGGCGGCGCGTGCCAGGCTCGACGAGGTCATTGCCACGCTGCCCGACGACCGTGTCCTGGTCGAGAGTGACCTGCACGCCGCGGGAGCGGAGATGGACGGCCGCCTCGAGGCCATGTACCGACATGTGTGCGCCGTCAAGGGTTGGGAGCTGCGGAATGGCGTGGCGAGGATACGGAGGAACTACGAGGCGTTTTTGTTTGGCTGATGAGGGCGTATTTCGCCCTCCAAGGCTTTTGTGTCAGGGGGGCGGGGCCAATCAAAGTACAGGCCGGTAGATAGAGGTCGTGACTACTGTGAGGGCAGTAGGCTCGTGAATTTCTAAAACAAAAGTAGCTCAGAGTTGGTATTATGGCAAGGGTATATCAAAGATACAATCTTGAGTCATCTATGACGAATTTGACGAATCAATGCGATAAAAAGAGAATCAAAAATCGGAGGGGAAAAGGGAAAAGGAGTGGCAGCTTGGTCATGTCGTTAAGTAAAAGCAAATGCTTAATGATAATAAAAATAATCGCACATTATAGCGAATAGTCTCTCTCGTCAACGGCGGGCTCATACGCAGGGGGCGGCGCGTCGTCGCCCTCATCACCGGCTCGCTCCTGCGCCGTCGCCGCTGCCTCGAGCACCATGTCGCTCACCACCTCTGCCGCTTCGCGCAGCTGCAGAAGCTCATCCGCAATGGTGCCTCTGCGCCCGTCATCGACTGAGCCATGGCCAGCCTCTACCGCGCTCGCAGTTTTCTGGTCGCCATCCTCGTGAGAACCGCCGCGGATGTGAACGAGTGTCTTGGGCTCGTCAAAGTAGACGCCATCGTCTTGAGAACATAGTGGCAGGTGACCCTCCTCATTGTCAGCGTAAGGGGGCGGGCTGCGAGAGCCGGCGAGACGACGCGCGAGGTTTGCGACGCAGAATACGACGACTCCGATGATGAATGTCGTCTCGGCGACGAGCGCCAACATCGCAACTTGACTCTATGGATGCCATCAGCCAATCAACACTCGCGTGATACATCTTGCATTTTGAGGCAAAGCAAAGGAAGAAAGACTCCGAGAAAATCACGAGAAAGTCACTACATGAAAATAGCCTAAACTTACAGATTGGAGATGGCGCTGGGCCATGTACTTCTTGTAATCCTTGTAGAAGGACTCCTCATCGTACCACTCCGGAACAGCGTCCAGGTCGTCCAGATCTTGTGTTACCGCATCCTGCCCCCCGTCATCCCGAGACTGTGCGGTGCAACCAAACAGACCTCGCCAGCCGCGCGCCTCCTCGCACAACTCGCGGTGGCTGTGGCGGATCTTGAAGGACACGGCCTTGAAGGCGCAGCGCACGTCGCGGCACTCGTCCAGCGGGGTCGGTGTTGGCGTGTGCGCCGGCTGAGTGGCGGTGGGATTCTTCGCCTTTCCGAGGTGCCCGGCAAGGGCGCTTTCCTTGTCTTCAATGAGCGCGACCAGCTTGCGAAGGCGGCCGCGCAGATGCTCAAGGCGCTTCAGCTCATCTGTGAGAGTAGTCTGCTTGGCGGCGTCATCATCGAGTTTGTGTCCATAGTCTGACGACAGTGTATGCTGAGTCCCGTGGCTGTTCTTGGACAGCTCGACTTCATCTCTGTCGGCATCCTCAATATCGACGAGAGACTCGGTGGTGTGAAGGCGGAGGTGCTGTACGCGCTCGGCGCCGCGAACACTAGTGATGCGCACAGGCGCAGTCTGATGAATGGTGGCCGTCAGGAAAGTGTTGTCGGCGGTGCGTCTGCCGTCGACAGAGAGCACGGTGAAGAGGAGGTCCTGGTGGGCACCGCGGCAGGTAAACGTCCAGTTGGCGGTGATGATGGTGGTGCCGCCTTCGAGAGCGAGGGCGCCGTGGCCGACCCCGCGGGCGTTCTGGGCGAGCCGCTGGCCATCGATACTGAGCTTGGCGGGTGAGCAGGCGTCATCTGCTGCCTCGAGATCCAATCGAACGGGCTTATGAGGGAGAGGAGAGATTAGGTTACCGGCTCGAAATCTATAGTCGTGGGTCCAGTGGCGTTTGGCGACTTACAACAGTTTGGGAGCCGACTTCTTGCAGGGGAAGCCTGAGTGTGAGATATGTGGTCGGAACAGTTTCTGTTTCGAGCACCGCCTGGGTCAGTCATTTTGGAGGGCGATTGTGCTGATGAGGGCACTGTGGCGAGAAGGAGAGGGATGGGTTACAGGCAGCCTTACCTGCCGCATGAAGTCGGTGGAGAGGTCCAGGCAGAGACTCGCTGAGGAGAGCCTGCGCGAGCAGCAGCGCCGCTGCCTTGGTCAAGCTCCACATTCTATTAGGAGCCAAACTCTGGAGGGGAGAGAAAAGGAAAGAAAAATGCAAGAACAGAATTAATAAGAGTTAGAATGGAAGATGAGAGAGAAAAAGAACAAAGGTGAACGAGAAAGGCCCTTGCAGCCTTGGATTGCTTCGTACAATATGGCTGCAGGACACGCTAACTGGGCGGCTACCAGAGGGGGGGGGGCGGGCATGGGTGGTGTGGGTGTGGGCACGTTCCTTTTGGGCTGAAGTATCGGCACCGCCACGCGCTCCCACCTAGACGAAAAAGAAAAAATAGAGTAAAAAAAATATAAGACAAATATTGAGTGTTTAGATGCGTGAGTCGCAAATCTAGTAGCGAAAGGATGGTTCGAGTGGTTGGGGGGGAAAAAAAGTGTATAGAAAAAGAGAGAGGGCGAAAGACGGAGTGACACTATAAATGGCCCAGGTGGTTGGGATGAGACAATCAGAAGTCGTCGGCTGCGAATCGTTGACACCTAGACCGCATAGCAGACTTTCTGGCCGGAGTCAAAGGGGACAAGACTATTGACGAGAATTGACAAATTGACAGTTCGCGACCTGAAAGGGGTCAGTCAGTATGCGTCTGTGTGCGTGTATGTACCAGACTACAAGTATCCCGTCCCTACAGTCTAGGCCGGTTCGCCGAAACCATCATCGGGCTAGACTGGAGCCATTTCTTGTTTCTTCCCCTCACATCGGAGCGGGCCAAATCAGGATTATAATTGAACAATCGTCTACGATTTGTTGTACGAGACGTTTTCCTATGTGTCTATTTTTTTTTTTTTTTTAATTCTGGGGTTTCCCTTCATGAGCCTTGTCATCGGCCTAGCCTCACTTGTAGAAAACCACTATTTAGGCCCTGATCTTGAGTGACTTAAAATGCCGAACTAGTGACTCTGGCTGACTCGGAACGCTTATGTCTATATAATTTGCTGACTTTACTATAATTAGTAGGGATTTACCACTAATTCTAAGTTATTATTATATAATTCTACGACATCCTAGTTATAAATATACCGCGCTTATAGGGGTATTTAGACGAGCCATAAAAGGCATAGTGTGTGATTTTCTACCTATTTCTTTATATATTAGCTAATAACTTAATCCTCCTATAAAAATAAGGTACTTAGACGTCCTAGTAGGATAATTTAATAATTCTAAGGTAATAGCGAGCCTATTTAATAAGTCCTAGTTTAGGGAGGCTATTATAATTAAGGCTACTAAGGCTAATAAGGCTACTAATAATAAGTATAATAAAGAGTAAATTAATTAGTAGCTAATAAGGGATTATTTACCTAAATCGCTACTCTAAAATATTAGTATAAGAGGGGCTAATTTACTAGTAAATTCGCTACTAAATTCCCTTAAGGACTTTAAATTTAAGGCCCTATTTTAAATGCTAAAAGCTATATTCTAGCGCCTTTATTTATAGCTATAGAATAATAGTATAGTAGCTGCTTTATAGCGACTTTTAATAACGCTAAAGGTTATAGTCTTTATATAGATTTATACCTATAGAGAGCCTTAAAGAAACACTATATTAAGGTTCCTTATTAGCTAGTCTTATATATTAGTTATTATACACTAGCTACTAGAACCTATAAGGAAGCTATATATAGTCTTTATAACTTTTCTACTATAGAATTACCTTACTATTAATATTAAACTTTATTAGAAATTCTACTTATTTAGTAGTATAATTAGTGCTATTAATAGTATATATATATAGGCATATATTCTAGTAAAGGACTAGCGGCATTATTATAATTAGCGTAGTGTTATCTTATAGAATATGCTTATAGTAGTGACTCTTAAAGGCCTATTCTCCTATATACTTATTAGTGCTAAGGGATTGTTTTCTAATATAACTTTACTACTAAAGGCGATATAGAATTACTTTAAGATACCTTAATATAACAGTGGCTTATTCTAAGTTATAGAAGGGTCTGTTTCTTAGGAAATAAGTTAGGTAAATATAAGTAGGCTTAATACTAGATAAGTCGGTTTATTATAGCATATAGTAAGTACTATTAGGAAGTTATTCCTAATAGTAAAACTATTACTTAGATTAATTAGTAGAGATCTAGACTGCCTAGCTACTAGAATCTCTATCCTTTATATACTTATCTATCTCTCTACTATAATTTAGGATCACCTTACTTACTAGTAATTATAGTAAGCGGCGCTTACTATGCTTACGCGTGATCCCTATAAGCGCGTTATGTGACCCTTAGGTCGCGTTGCCGCCTATTATTTACTTAGCCGCTTCCTTAGGCCGCTTAGTGATGCTGCCTTCTATTGTTTATAATATAATACTCCTCCTCTATTAGTCTTATCCTTAAGACCTTATTGTTCTTTATAGGTCCTACTTTTAATTTCTCCTTTCTATATTATTCTTTCTAATAGTATGTCTAGGCGTATATAGAAACCGCGTAGTTGTACTTCTTCTAGTCGTAACATAACTTTAGAGCGCCTTTATCTTACTTAGTATATTAAACTTGATAGTACTAATTCTCTTAATAAGATTATGCCTTATACGCTATATTACTATAAACGTATTTATTATACTATAGTTAGTAAATCTACTAGTTGTTATTATAAGTGCGCCCTTAAGGGCCGCCCTTATAATAGTATATTTATTAGTTCTTCTTTAGAGCGCGCCTCTACTGCTCTAGATAGGGTCGAAACCTAGGAGCGTTAGGCTAAGAGTGCTTTAGCTAAGGCTTAGGAAAAGGCTCTTTAGGCCTATCGTAATACTATAGAAGCTTTAAGTCGTCTTACTTATCTTTATAAATAAAAGGAGCTCCTTTATTCTAAGGAAAAGGAGCTTTTTAAACATAGTATAGTAGAGTTAGATTAGGAGGATAGTTTAAAGGATTATTCTACCTCTAATTTACTTATCTTTAAATCTAAAGCGGTAGCGAATGTTTAGGAGGCTAGGGCCTTTAGCGTAGTAGACTAAGGATAGATTTTATCTAGTAGAACTACTTAATCATCGTTAGGTAGTTTTTAAGGTTTCTAATTAGTTCCTATGTGTTTTCTAAGTTTAGGTACCCTTTCTATTTAATAAGATAATAATGATTTTTAATATTTCCTTATGCCTTAAGGATCCTTTCTACTTTATACTTATTTATGTTTTCTACTATGATTTTTATAGCGATTATAGCACTATCTAGTGCTTTCTCTAGTAATAAAATATAGAATATAGGATGTATTTTTATCCCTTCTAGTAATAATAGTTTATAGTTAGTGTTTAATAGTTTTCGTTTAATAATAAATAGTCCTATTTTCTTCTAGTCGAGTTTATTGCTAGGTCGTTTTATTTTAATATTTTTATAGATAAGGTATACTTTATGCCCCTCCTCTAGGATTAGCGCTAATAATCTCTTTTTATCTATATAATGCTTTATTTAGTTCTATAGGAAAATCTATTTTTTCTATAAATGTTTTTATATATTTATAATAGTTGCTATATGCGCTATAGCTACTAGTGCGTATATATTTTATGCCACGTGTGTTTTAATTATAGGGTTAAATCTATAGTTTGCCCTAAATAGTAATATTTTTATATTTTCGTTTTCTAAGCTATTATAAGCCTATTATGCTAGAGGTAGCTATTCTACCTAATTATTCTATTAATAGTTAACATAGCTTTATAGGTATTGTTTAAGTATCTAGTTTAAGATTTCTATTTATCTATCTATTTATAGATAAAATGCTATAGATAGATTCTACTTAATTTTTATAATTTCTATAAGACTTTTCTAGAAGTTTAATATAAATAACTTATTACGATCTAATATTAGTTTTATTAGTAAACTATACTAAGCGATAATTATCTTAAAAACTATATATACTAAGTCCTTAGTATTACTAGATTCTACATAAGGAATATAGTAAGTATATTTTATAAGTTTATCGATAATAACTAGGATACTATTATAGCTAACTCCTATTATTAGCTCTTTAGACTTTAGTAGTTTAACGATAAAGTCTATAGTTATTATTTACTATGCTCTTTTAGGTGGTAGTATTAGTTATAATTCGCTATATAGTGTATATCGTCCTAATTTTACTTTATTATATATATTATATTCCTTAATTATTATTTATATAATTTTTCTACTTTCTAGGAAGTTATATAATCTTTATAGTCTATTAATTGTCTTCCCTACACCCTAGTGTCTATATAATAGGTGTTTATATATCTCCTTAATAAGTCGTTTCTAAAGTGTACTAGGAACATACTATCGTTCGTTATATAAGAAGGCCTTGCCTTTCTTTATAATATATAGGTTCGTTTCCTAATTATTTAGGTATTCGTCGTTTTTAACGCTTAATATAATTTGTTGTATCTATATATTATCTAGCGTAGCTTACTAGGTTGTATTAATCTCTTAGGTGCCTAATATAAGGTTCCTATCCTTATTAGTGTGTAATAGTAGTATGTTATCTACTAGTTCTTCTAATTTTAAATCCTCTCTTTAGCTAAGCGCGTCTACTTTTCTATTTTTAGATCCTTTTCTATATATAATTTTAAAATCATAGTCTATAAGGGTTTTATACTATCTAATTTAATGTTTATTTAAATCCTTTATAGTTATAAATAAGGTTAGGTTCTTATAGTCTATAAACACCTTAACCTTATAGTTTGCTCCTTTAAGGTAATGTTTCTATTCCTTAAATGCTTTAATAATTACTATAAGTTCTTTATTATAAATGCTATAATTTAATTCTAATCTATAAAGTTTCTTTAAGAGGAAGGCGACTAGATAAAGTCGTCCTTCTTTATCTTATTATCCTAGTTGTCTGCCTAGAGTAAAGTCTAAGGCATCTATTTTAACTTTAAATAGTTTATCTAGGTCTACTATAAGTAAGACTAGTTCTTCTAAAATTTTACTCTTAAGTTCCTAGAACGCTTATTCTTCTATATTAGTCTAGGAGAAGTCTTAATCTTTCTTTATAAGGTTTATAAGTAGTATTATAATTTTACTATAGTCGCGTATAAAGCGTTAGTAAAAGTTCGCGAATCCTAAAAATCCTCTAACTTCTTTAAGTGTCTTTAGTGTTAGCTATTCTTTAATTGCCTATATCTTTAATTAGCTTATGCTTATTTTTCTAGGTTAGATCTTAAATCCTAAAAATTTAACTTTCTACTAATAGAATCTATACTTCTTTAATTTAACTAATAGCTTATTATCCTATAGTACTTATAGTACCTTATGTATGTGTTTCTTATGTTCCTTAAGTGTGTTAGAGTAGATAAGGATATTATTAAGGTAGATAATAACGAATTTATCTAGTTGTCTTTATAAGACATTATCGATTATAGTTTAAAACATAGCTAGTGTATTTATAAGTCTAAAGGGCATTACTAAATATTTATAATATCCTTTTATAGTTTAGACAGCGGTTTTCCACTTATGACCTTTTATAATGCGAATAAGGTTATAAGCCCCTTTAAGGTTAAGGGTGGTAAACTAACTAGCTTTTCCTAGTTTATCCCTAATTTCTACTATTAGTAGTAATAGGTATTGATTTTTAATTATAATCTTATTTAGTTATTAATAATTAACGTATAGTCGTAATTCTCTGTTTTTCTTTTAAACCTATAGGATTAGGTATCCTACTAGTGATTTAGATAGTCTAATATATCCCTTTTATAGGTTTTCCTTTAGATACTCCTTAAGTGCTTTCTCCTACTTAAGGTTCTAAGGATATGTCTTATAGAACTTAGGTTCCTTACTAGGCTAGAGTTTAATCTTATAGTCCTAGCGTATATGCTCTAGTAGTCCTATTTCTAGCTCTCTACTAAATAGCTTACTATACTTTAAGTATTCCTTAGGAATCTCTATTATATTAGCTTTAGGCTCTCTAGTGATTATATATATTCCTAGAGGCCTATTATAATTTAATTAAGGTGCCTGCTTCTTTAGGCCGCTCTTATTATCGTAATTATATCTTAGTGTATCCTACTAAAGTTAGCCTATTCTCTAGTTGACTCTAGGATTACTCGCCTACAACTAAGGTATCCCTAATATTATGTCGTGTCTTAAGATCACTATAATGTCTAATATAATATAGTGTTTTATGCCTTATATATAGATAGGAAGCTGCGCAACCTCTATTTCTACTTATCCTTAGCTATACTTTACTACGCCTCCTTCTATAGTTATAAGTTAGTAGGGCTTATCTTTATTCTTCTAGTGCAATTTAAATCTATTAATAAGATTTAGTAAGATATAGTTTCCTTATGCTCTACTATCTATTATTACCTAGGTTTCTTTTCCTACTATTATAATATTAATAATAAGATGTTTATGTCCGCTAATATTTATAGTATATAGAGACCGATTAGATCTCTATTAAGAGAAAGGCCTTAGTTGCTCTAATAGCTGCCTTTTCCTAACTATTAATTTACCTCTTATAGTGTTTAAAAAATGCTTAGTTCCTTTAAAGTATAGGAGCGTAGGCGGCGTCTAGATCGCCTGCCTATTGTACTGATTAAATCTAGGCTAAGCGGATTACTTACTATAACACTATTTCCGCTATCCTTATATTATAAGGTTATAGCTTAGATAGTATATACGTTATTATCCTTAGTATAATATTTATTCTTAGACTTCTATAGTATAAGTTTATTCTTATTGCGTTTCTAGATTATCTAGTATCGTAGATCTATTTCTAGGAATAGGCCGTATCCTTATTCTAGTATAAACTTTAGAAACTACCTATATTCTAATTTCTTCTATAGGTGTCGTCTATAATTATCATATAAGCATAAAGCCTATAAGATCCTAGCGTAGTCTTAATGTTAGGTGCTAAGTGCTAGGTGTTATACGCTAAGGAGATAAAGTTATAGATTAGGGTGTGCTTCTACTTTATATAGTCTTACGATTAGAGCGTAAGGGTCTATAATATCTATCCCCCTAATTATAACTCTAATAGGTTCTAGGTCCTCTTTACTAGTTAATAGTGCACTAACTAGATAATATTCTAGTAGCTTAGGTCCTTATAGGAGTAAAACGTGATTATAAGCGTTAGATAAGTCGATTAATCTAATCTCTAGTAGTTAAGTTCTATGTTCCTAATCTTTATTCTTAATATAGACTATATCTAATTCTTCCTCTAAGAAATAATTCCTTTCTAGTTTAGAGAAGTAGTCTTTACTATTAGTTATACTAATGTTTCTAGTTAGTAGTTTATCTCTATTAGTAGCTTAAAGTTTCCGTCCTTTAGGTATAGGCTTCTATTGTTTCTTAGGGCTTTAGCATTTATTTATAAAGTGCCCTGCTTTTCTATAGTTATAGCACTTTCCTTTTTCTTTATAAGTAGCGTCGAGTTCTATAGGTCCTAGGTAAGTTCTATACGCTATAGATCCTCCTCGTCGTTTACTAATATTAGGTTAATTACGCTTAAATCTATAAAACCTATTTTATTTTCCGCCGCGTTTAAGTCGTTAGGCATAGTTCTAATTATCGATTTTAATAGCGTTTATAATAAATACCTTAATAGTTCTAGGTCGATCCTACTTTAAGATTTTATCTTTTATATCTTTACATAGTCTATTATAGAATAGTTCTATTTAGCTATTATTATCCTATTTAAGTTTAGTAGCGATTCGCTAGAATTCTTATGCGTAGTGCTAAGCGGATCTAGTTTATTTAAGTGACTTAAGTTTATAAGTCGCGGTATGTAATTCGTCTAGGTCGCTAAAGGTATTCTTAAGGAGTTGTTTAAACTTCTTATAGTCCTTAAAAGCTTTATCGGTTTCGGTTTTCTAATCCGTAGGACTATTATCGAGATAGTCTCTAAGAGTTAGCTCCTACTATTCTAATGCCTTACCTATTAGAAGGTTTCTAATATAAAGAATTTAATTCTTAGCTATATTAAGGCCGTTATTAACCTTAAGGTAGGCTTTAGCTTAGGTTAAGAAGGTTCTAATGTCGCCTTTAGTTCTATTATAGCTCTCTAGCTTAGGGAACTTAGGTCGGCTATAGTTATTCTTTCCTTTATTAGTTTTAAGTTCCTTTAGCTACTTTATAAGATGTTCTATCTATTATTTTATTTCCTTAATAGTTTTAGCTTATACTATAATAACTTAGGCTAGGGTAGTAGTGTTACTATTTATAGTAGATATCGTAAAGGTTAGTGCTGCTTAAGGTTTTAAGTAACTTACTAAATAGGACTAATTAAAATATAATAGTGGCTTATTCTAAGTTATAGAAGGGTCTATTTCTTAGGAAGTAAGTTAGGTAAATATAAGCAGGCTTAATACTAGATAAGTTAGTTTATTATAGTATATAGTAAGTACTATTAGGAAGTTATTCCTAATAGTAAAACTATTACTTAGATTAATTAGTAGAGATCTAGACTGCCTAGCTACTAGAATCTCTATCCCTTATATACTTATCTATCTCTCTACTATAATTTAGGATCACCTTGCTTACTAGTGATTATAGTGAGCGGCGCTCACTATGCTTACGCGTGATCCCTATAAGCGCGTCACGTGACCCTTAGGTCGCGTTGCCGCCTATTATTCACTTAGCCGCTTCCTTAGGCCGCTTAGTGACGCTGCCTTCTATTGTTTATAACACTTAAGATAGGCTATATCTCTATAACGCTAGCTTTAGCTTATAATCTAGTATCCTATTACTATATTTAAGGATTAGATATTACTTATAGGACTAGAGGGATACACTAAGGAGGCTATAGAATAGGTAGGAATTATATAACTTATAGTATTACTAGCTTTAGGTTATTATAGAGTATATATTTAGGCGCTATAAGAGGAAATAGAAGATAATTCGCTCTAGCCTACTAGAATATAGCTTTAATAACTAGGTTGATTTTATATACACTATAATAGGGTTATTTAACTTTATAAGGCTTAAGGGGGTTGTTCCTAAGGCCTAGTAGGCTAAGGATAAGGCTATAATATTACTATAAGAAATATAGGCTTTTAACTAGGCTTACTACTAGCTTCCTTATTAAATTTAAAGGCGGCGAGCCTAGGAAATAAGAGATATTATTATAGAGGAGCTTTAGTAGGATTATAAGGCTATAGAGAGGTAAAGGGAGCAAATAGTAATACCTAGGAGGTAAGAAGGCTAATAAAGAAAAATATAGCTATTACTAGCTTCTTATAAGTAAAAGTAGGGTTATTAACTTATATAATTAACTATTATAGCTAAGAACGCTATTAATAAACTATATTTTTATCTCCTTCTCCCTTAAGGTGTTCTAGATTACTAAATTTATAGGTTCTTTACCTAATAGGTATACTATTTAAATAATCTTATCTATAGCTACCTCTAGATATAGATTTTAGTAATTACTAATAGCTTCCTAGATAGTAATTACGCTAGGAACTTTATAATAATAAATATAAGTTTTTAAGGTTAAACCTTTATTAATTATTACTAAATTTAAGCCTATAAGAGGTAACTAACTAGGCGAATTATAAGAGCCTTAAGGTAAATACGCCCTACCTCTTTACCTATATAATACGCTCTAAGACATATGCCCTAAGGAAGAAGCTTATAATAGTGTAGCCCTTACTAGCTAGGAGCCCTACTTAAGCATAGGGCATAGGTTATCTAGCGTAGTATTACTATTACTCTCTTTAGTAGCTGCTTTAGCCTCCTTACGATTAATACCCTTAAATAGGGCGAATTCGCTAGTGTTAGGCATATGCTTACTAGCAGCTTTAAAGACCTAGGAGCCCTTAGAGACCTAGGAGGCCTCTAATTAGCTTATATAAGCTAGCTAAATATGCTAGCCTCTAGCGGCCTTAGTAGTAAATAATTCTCTATATAAATTAAGGGTTATCCTATTACTATAGGGTATCTTTATTACTATAACCTATACGCCTAATTTTAGATATACTAATATAATTCGCTCTTTATTAATATTACTAATTAATATTATACTAGCCTTATTATCTAATAATAATCCTAATAGCTGCTCTACCTTAAGGAATATAACCTAGAGCCTCTAAACGTCCTAGTATTTCGCCTATAGGCCTTCTAAATTCTATAGCTAAGTAGGCTAGCGAGCTATAAGGTTATTATAAATATCCTTAAAAATAAGTATTAAAAGCTACTTCTTATAACCTTAAAGATAGCTATCTCTCTTTACCTTAAGTAATAAGGATAGCTAGTATAGTGTTTCTAATAGCTTCTATTAAATAACTAATCTAGTTAGGCAGCTTAATTAGGAAGACTAGGTTAATTATATATCTATTAGTATTTTAGTAGGCTTTAAAACGCTTTATATAGTATTCCTTATATAAAAAATTTACTAAGTGATAATATAGGGATAAAGGTAGTGAAAAAAAGTATAGAAATAGGTCATTTTATAGAGTTGTTTAGTACTTTAGTATTTTCTCCACCTATTACGCTAACAAATCGTACTAGAGTCACCAGCCTGGCTGTAATCCTGTCACTTAGGATCACAGCCTTAGTAAGTATATGTTTGGCTTGACTGAGTGCATCGGAGGGGGAAGGGAAAGCGGATACGGAATGAAGAAGAGAAACACCAGGCGCCGTAATAAAAAAAAAGCAAAATAAAGACAGAAAGGCTGACGCAAGCCTCATCCCAGTCGCTCGCACGTTCGCGCCGGGCTGGCAGGCATCCCTCGATGAACCATTCGGTACACCCGACGACATCAGCCTGTGGTTGGACCCTTTTCTACAGCGCGCCCATGTACCCGCTGCCTAGGTAGTACTCTGTATGTAGTGTATGAATATGCCGGTTCAACTATTTCCCTCTCCTCAATGGCTCGTGCATCTCAGCAAGCCCGCTAGCCATGACACTTCTTCAATCCCTTTTTTTTTTCCCTTCATCTTTTTTCTCTGATTTCTTTTTGCTCCTTGGTAGCAGCAGTAATAGAGACGTAACTTCAGCGTACGTACACAGAGGGGGAAAAAAAGTACTTCGTTTGGCGGGGCATAGCCTCACCCTTCACTCACTCCCCTTCCTTCCTCCCTCCCCGGCTCAACTCCGCTGCCATGGATCATCCCCTCGTGTAGCGGCAAAGCGGGTACTGCACATTACACAAGTGCAAGCGGCTGTGCCTTCATTGCTAGTCGAGTTCACGTTCTAGACCGAAGCCCAGACAATATTTGCGATAATGGTCGGCCTCTCCAACCCAATGCGCGCTTTCGTTTTCATGCTTTGACAACAGATATGATTCCAACTGCTTCAACACATCTTATATTGTTTTCGCCAAGTCGTTAACAAGAATAAAACACACATGCCCATCCACTGTGCTGTATACTCAGGTCTTCTGTAATGCCCCCTAATTTCGTCATGTATGTTTGTAAACACATTCTTGCCACCCGTCCCATCCAGCGCTGCAACCCTCATGCAAACAACAAGTGCTCCAACCCACATATAGACCGTCAATGCATACACGTATATACGCGCCAAGAGACGCCACAGGATTAAAACAAGAACTCAAGCTCGAATAATCAGAAAAGATTATGACAAGGCCGATTTAGAGACAACGGCTACCGTCTCTTCTCAGTCGAGGGTCAGGTATCCGCTGAGGACATCGATACGCATATGAGCCACCTCAGAGTCTGCAGCCATGAGCTGCAAAATCTCAATCATTCGACCTATGCCAATTCCCCGTTAGCAAAAAGAATAAGAAAAAAAGACTCTACAGGAACGCAAATGTAATAAACAATGCAATCGGAGTAATACTCACTAATGTCTGTCCGGGCTCGCACAAACAACGGGTCCCTCGCTAACATCTCTCGGCCGCCAGCCTCCCGAAGGGTCTCCCGCAACACATTCCCAATGCACACAGCCTCCAGAAACGCCCGATGGTTGAAGACCCACCACACGCGCGCCTCTGCCTCGAGGAGCGAAAAGAGCATGAAGAACGCGCTGATGGCGTCGTGCGCCGCCTCTAGAGTTCCTCGAATGTTGACCGGTACGTCAGGGCTTTCCGATGCATGCACCAACATGAGGTTGTGGAAGTAGTTGCTGGTGAGGAAAAGTGTCTGACGAACCACGCGCTTGTTTGTCTGGGCCATGCCTGTCAGGCTGTCTGCGTCCCAAGACCGAAACACGTCTGGGAACGAACGATAAACGGCACGAAAATCAGCCACCAGCTTTGACTTGTGCCGTCCTGTACTGCATATGGGAAGATCTAGAGACCGTGGCGAGCATATTGTTTCTTGTACCAGGTTGGCCAGCGTCCACGACCCTCTAATGTAAGCCGTGTCTGTCGGGTCGCTGCTGGCAATGGAGTTGCCGTGGTCGAGTAGATCGTCCACCGACACGTCCGTGTGCGTTGCTGAGGGTGGAAGAGAAAGTAGCACAGTCAAGAATGTATCTTGCAGCAACACTGCCTGCCAGACCTTGCGCCTCTGCTGCTTCTCGAAAGGGCTTGCGTCAGGTGTCACTAGTTTTTGATACGGCGTCAGTCTTCCACGTTTAATGGCATTGTTTCTCGTTCCTTCTTCTTCTTCTATTTTTTGAAAGGCATGTGGATTGCTTATATGGTCTTACCAATGTTGGGATCGCGGTGCAGACCCATGGCATAAGCTTGACGAATCAAAATGCCTGCAAAGGCCCAGCCGTCCGAGGCGTGGTTGTCGTTGATGAGAAAGTAGGTCATGAGTACCATGGCCTGGATCGAACGAAGTGAAGCAATGCTTAGATACGACGACATGCGTAGAGCCTGGTTGCAGGCTGAAGCATAAAATTCGGCTGTTTGCTTGCGCTCCTGCGCCGGGGTTGACACCACAAACTGGGTTCCAAGAGCAATCATGACGAATATCTGAGCAATAAAGGCAGCATCCATATCATGCTTTTGCTGAGTGTTCATGCGCCAGAATTCTTCATAGTCGGCATAAAAGGTCAATCGATGAATCATGGGATACACCGGATCGACACACTCAAAATACCGATTGATGAGAAGGTCCGTCTGCGGCTTCTCTGGAAGCACGGACACGACCTCCCTCAGCCCGCCCTCGCACGTCCAGTAATTTGCAAAAGGGTGCTCGGAGCCGATGCCAAAAACGTTGCTTGACGAGGCCTTGGAGTATGGGACGTTGGACATGAGACCCGTGGAGAGCGCGAGCGCACCGCGCGATGTACTGTCGGTGCTAATTGCCACTCTATCAGCGATATTAGGAACATTGGCTCGGCCCTCAATACCGGACTTTTTCTTGGGTGCTTTAGTCATCCGTCGGCCAGTTGAAGCGGACCTGGTCGTTTCTCTGAAAAACAAGCACGGCATCAGTACTTGAGCAGCTCCGTCACGGGACAGGTGCAGCACATACTCTAACAGGTTCGCGACGTGGGCATATCTGCATTCTGTCTGTCTCTTAATGCCTGTAGACTTCAGTCAGCGTCGTTCGGAGCAAACAGGGAGCTCAGGCGCGAAGCTTACAGGCAAGACAGTGAGGACGGCCGCGATCACACTTGCAAAAGCCCAAAATTAGCTAGCTTCCACTTCAAGAGCGCGAGCACATGGTCTGTTGCAGCGTTACGACGTTGTCTTACCTTTGTTTTCCTCTCCACGCATTCGTGACACGACAGCGTAGGCTTGTTGCGCTTTTGCTTCTTCTTTGGTACACCGTCGCCGGTATAGTTGTCCGTCTCGTCATAAAACTCGCGCCGATCGTCATGGTATTCCCTCCGGGCATGTGGAGAGCCCACGACCGTAGGCGCATGGGCGTGATACGAAGTTGCGCCCTGGAGATGAAGTGATGACGAGTTGCCAGTGGTTGGGGATGTGTTCACGTTGGATTGCGGGCGGTCGCCGTTGGCTATTCTGTCGTGGCCCGGACTTCGGAGGACAGTTGTCTGATGTGGTGGTGGCGGCGGCGGCGGCTGCTGCTGTTGCTGCTGTGGATGTGGGTGCGGATGTGGATGACGATGCGGATGTTGCTGGCTGCCGTGCGCATGAGGATCTGAGCTGAGATACGAAAGAGGTGCCAAGCGTCCTGCCTGCTGTGCAATGGCAATGGGCGGCGGCAGGTGACGGGGCGGCGCGTTCATGGCAGTCGGTAAGGTGAAGCTGTGACGGTAAGGCGAAGGAAAGGATTTGTTTGTCCCGGAACGGGCTGTGGCAGGTACAGTAGGTAGTACAGCCGCTGGCCAACTGCCGCCCACCTTGGCTTGCTTTTTGGGGGCGAAGGAAGCAGGCAACCAAGCTATAGCCTATTGATGAGTGACTTGTGGAACGGTTCGTGCCAGGAGGACCGTGCCCCGAAATTGACGATATGCGGGTATTGTTTAAGCTCTTATGAGATCCTTTGCCGCCGCTCACGCCGATTGTGTTGAACGGCGCTTTTGAGCAAACGAAGGCGTGCAGAAGCGCCCTCGACGTGTCGCGGCCCGGCGAACGAGGCGGGCAAGGTTCCGTGGCCTTTGGTTGGTCACACGATGTAGATCAACAAGAGATTGATACTTTGCCAATCACCTGACACAATGTCCCCAGCGGCGTCAGTTGGCATGCAGAGCAGAGTGGCTGCAAGGAAGAACAGAGAGGAGGGGAGAGAGGGAAAAGGAGAAAGGGAAAAAAAAGAAGGCCAAAGTCAGGAAGAGAAGCATGAATGCTGGAGAAAGGCTCGGGAATAGTATGGGCTGGGGGGATAAAAGGTTATTACACGGGCCTCCACCGGGAGGGGGGCGTGTGGGTGAATAAAGAGATGTGTAATCTCGAAAGGAAAAAAAAAAAAAACGTTTCGGTTGACAAAACACCGTTGTCACCAGAAGGGAACTCACCGGGATACAACCAGGGTCCGGACAGGGTAACGGGGACAGCACGATTATAGTTAGAAGGACATAATGCCGGCGGCGAGGAGATGGTCAGATGGAAACAGAGAGGAGCTGGAAATAAATAGGAAGAGGGGTGTCGCGAGTGGAAATAAGCAGGCGCGGAGGCAGAAGAGGAGCGGCGGCGCTTTTTCATTGCTGCTGGCCCGCCACTCGGTGCCCGGGAACGGGCGAACCTTGAGAACAGCGCACACACGATATACATTGAGTGGCACTGCCTACCACCACCACTAACTGGGTAGTAGTAGTACCTTAATACTGCCGACAGTACTGTATGTACATTCATACGGCAGACCCGACTAATCTGTGGGTAAGCATGCGTCACCCGCCCAAGGGAATAATTACTGGACTCGGCACTAGGGGATAGGGAATTATAGGGAATTAGTAGGGGAAGGAGGGTGCCCAGAATTTTAAGAAAGCTTGGCATTATTCTAGCCAAGCCGTGCAGGCGAGTTAATCGTACATCGACAAATACCGTCTCCATCTGGTGACATATCTCTGTCGCTAGGTATCGGGGACCTCGAACCGATACACAATTCAGAGCGGTGGCTTTGTACAGATACCTGCAGAGAAGCCGAGATGGGCGTCAAAAGTAGCCTGTTGCAGGATCTTGGCAATATGCGAGCTATTATTATTACTCTATTCCCCTTCTCTTTAATTTTCTTTCTTTCTTACTTTCTTTCTTTCTTTCTTTCTTTTTTTTTTTTGATAGCCCCGGGCCATGCAGGCCTCTAAAACTCTTGTCTCATGACGCCTTTCCCTCTGCTGGGCCTAGTCTCTGGTCGCTACAGCTTATGAGTCTCTTGTTTTGCATGCAAATCACACCACACCCGCATCCGCATCCACGCGCACGGTCGTAGAGGCTTGACGCGCCCCAGTAAAGTACCGGCGCTATCTCAGTCCCCATTTTACAACTGCGAGATTTTATCGTTCTTGACGCCGACAGTCTTGCAGTGTCGTGCACGTCGTTGGTTTTCTCTTTCCCTGCCTTTCTTTCTGCTCTCTCTGTTTCTTCTTATTTTTCTTCTTCTCCCCCCTCTTCCTCATTTTCTTCCTCATATCCTCTCTTGCTCACTTCTAGTAAGGAGGGAAAGAAAACCATTATTCCCTTCGTTAGAAACAGAAACTTGAGCAGGCTTCCTCTGTCATTTCGACTCAGAATTGGCGGCGATAACAACGGTGGTCTAGAACCTCAGCCGGAGGCGTCGGGGGGGGACAGGTTTTGGGCAGATCCAGCACGGATACTCCGTACATTAACCTATATTTTATTACCTGGGGAGGCTGAGTAGCTTACCAAGCCCACCCCTGCACCGCTACTAGTATAGCACATGCATGGGTACCTACTACCTACTAGTAGTATAAACTGATATGCTAAGGTAGTGCCATGGCCTGCTAATACCTGTCTATCGGGCATGTGCCGTGCTGGGACTACCAACAAATGTTGCCCGTATAAAAGCCGGATGGGTTTGGCGATTGATTCTTGATTGGCCTCGCACCCTTCGATCCACGTTTTGTCCTCGTGAATCGTCGACAGATTCATTCCACCAGCTGGGAGAAAAAAAGAAAAGAAAAGGATAAGTCGCAAGTCTGATGCCTGCCACCCGAGATGCAATGTAGAATCATGATGCGCAGCTTCGGTCTTTCCGCAGCGATGCAATCCAGACCAAGGTTCTGTTACACCACAAATGAGATCTTCTGCCAGCCTCTCTCACCCTCCGACCATGTCTTCAACTTTTCTTGTCCCTCAACCACCCTCATCTCCTTTTCAGCTGGACAAAGTCCGAAGGCGATAGACAGCCTGCACAGCCAAGACAGGTGATAATTTCCATCCTATTGCGCGCGCGTTGTCTCGCGCTCACACACTATAATAGAAGAGGCTTAGATAGGTTGCAGACGGCTTTCAATAGTGCCGAATCGAGGTAGCCCGGCCACGGGTTCCCTGTTCTCAGCCCAGTCAGCTTCGTCCTTTCCTAAATTCCTCTTTTCACTACAGGATAAAAAAATAACCTTTTAAATGCCTGGTACGCCCTGGCGACCACAATACCAACTCTCGCCTGCTTGGATCCCGAAAATGCCCTTCTACCAATCCACCCCCTCCTCCTTCTCCCCCAACGGACATCTATATCATAAAAGGGAATAAAGCGTCGTCCGCTAGTGAAGCCACCGTGTCTTACCCGTCGTAGATTTTGACCGTTGCCCACGGTTGGCAATCGTGACTCCTCAGCTGACCCTCGGCAACGCTGTACCCGTCATTGGTGAGGCATAGTGGAAACAACGATGATCATGATGACCTTTATCGTCGAGCAGGAAAGAGAAGAAGAAGGAAGGAAGGAAGGAAGATGAAGAGACATATCCTTGTCTCCGTACGGGGTCGCTCAAAAGGAGATCGCTAGATAGTAATATCTGTATCCGTACACCTTGTTTTATTTTACTTTGGCAACTGCGCAATTGACGGGTGCAGTATGTACATGTTGTGGAGAGCATTGGCGCGCCGATGACTATGGGCACCGAACGCGCTGAGAATCAAGAGAATAGTAAAGGCCTCCGTGTGCATCCGCGTCAGTAGCGCCAGCGGCGCTAGCAATAGCAGAGACAGAGAAGTAAAAGTCTCGCTGTGGTGCGACAATTATCCCATCTCCATGACGACATCACTCCGAGTTCTGGTGCGCCTTTGACTGTCCTGATTTTCTCTCCCCCATCATGTCATGTCAACTCCCCCCATACCCCCTCCGCCCATCATCATTTCCCCCCCATGACAACGGCATCCCTGCGCCGAGCTCAACAAACCGTCCGTCACCACCTTTTGGCCATCTTTGGAATGGACGGGCCGTCCATCTCACCCGCTCCGTGGCGTCCGGAGCTCCTCTCCCACATTGATGCCATGGACTCGCCCACCTTTGTCCTCAGCTCTGTCCACAGCAATGACGATGCCGGCGGTGCCGCGTCTCCCTCGACGCAATCCTTGTCGGCGTCGTCGGCCTCGTCACCGTCACTCGTGCCGCGCGCCCGCACCGTCGTCTTCCGAGGCATGTGGGCCTGTCTGCCGCCGAACCGACACAATCCCGCTCCGCTGAACCCAGACAGCTACAAGACTGACCTGCTCACCATCACCACCGACGTGCGCATGGAAAAGATCTCTGAAATATTTAGCCTTGATAGGCAGGAGTCATTCGGTAGCGAAGTAGGAGGTGCTTCTGACACCACCATCGCTACCACCACCGCTGACGCAGTCGGGGCCCGCCAATCACTTGCTGGTGGCCCTGTCGAGGCAATGATCTGGGCGGCGCAGGCAAAGACGCAGTGGCGCGTCCGTGGACGCGCGTACATGGTTGGCCAGGATATTGAGTCCGAGGCGGCGCGACCGGTGCGTCGGGCCTTGGGGGCGCACATGCGTCGGAATTTCACTGCCGCGGGAAATATTACGGCCGCTGACAGCGGCGCGCCATGTCCGGGAAATAAAGCCAATAACGAGACAGAGTGCAGCGACAACGGCTGGGGGTGGGCGAGAGAGCTCACCGCTCACTTTGGGAACCTGAGCCCCGTCATGCGGGGAAGTTTCCGCAACCCGCCACCGGGAACTCCAGTATCGCAGGCTCCGAACCCCGGCCTCAGCCTTGGCCAAAAGGTGGAGGACTTGGACGATGATGTTGCGCGGAAGCATTTCAGAGTGCTGGTGATTGTGCCCAACCAAGTCGATCAGGTCGACCTGTCTAACCCAGAGCGCGCTCGACGCTGGAGGCATGATCTCATACACGGCGCCTGGAAGACGACTGAGCTTTGGCCCTAAAAGCTTGCATATGCTATACATGCAGCGTATTCTACCTATATGCATACATACCTGCAGTATATGAACTGCATGATAATAAGCACCACTCAAGCGCCGTCACATTGCATTATCCTACCATCCAAGCTAGTACTGCGATGTTCTGTATAGCGGTCAGCTAATAAACAAGTCGATAAAGTACGCCTGATGCACGTTTCGGTAATTATTTGTAAAAAAAAGAAAAAAAAAAAAAAAAAAAAAAAAAAAAAAAAAAAAAAAAAAGGCAAAAATAAAAGAATGACGAAAATCAGCTGAAACATAGATGCTTGGAAAAGTAGCACGCCCTGCGCCAAGACGATCGTGTGCATAATGGCGTTACATTTCTCGACTTGGCTTTTCAACAAAGTTCCAGCCACAGTAAGACCGAAAACCAGATGCGACCGTTTTTCTCCCATCCAACAATGTACATATTATGCACATCCCTCTCGAGGAACATAAGCAATTCTTCATCCTTGCACGCGCCGCCCTCGATTCGTCACTGCCACGTCGCATCTTGGCAACTCGCCATTCTTAATCTGTGCTTTAGAGGCCCGAGTCTTGCGTCTTGTTACCGCCGGTGACTTTTGCTTTTGGTGTGTCTGAGCTGATGCAGCCTTGGCAAATCCTAGATCAAAGTCCAGCTTGTGCCCAGAACACGATCCATGTAGTTTGTGGCCTTTCAGTCGAAATCAACCGACGGAGAAGGGGAAGTGATGACTGAAGCAAGTATAGCAATCTTTTGACAGTGAAAACTAAATATTGTGTGTGGTGACGGATGCCTCCCTCCCCTTCCTAGTACCCTAAATTCACCCGCATGTCGAACTTGTTCAAGCCATGCATAAGATGGCGGCCAGCCACGGAGCGGTGAAGTGAACCGGACGCAGTAGGAGTTGTGACCTGTCGAAGTTTTGGCTTCGACTAGTGCGATGGACACAGAAAGGACAAAGTAAAATTGAAAAAGATCCTGTTTGAGCGATATAAGGAGTGGGCAATATGCCATCCAGAATGACTCGACTCTTTTTACTCGCACTCCCTCGAGTAATCAGCTGGCCCGCCACGCCACGATACTGCTTGCTGTCCAGCCAGCCATGAATCAAGGTGTGTTGCAATAGTCCTGGCAATACATATGCAGCGACAATGTAGAGCGGGCTGAGCTGCATGGCCATGGACTCAAGCATGAACCTTGTGTCTATGTCGGCCGCTAGATCACGGGCTGAATGCAGGTGTCGCATACTTATATTGATTGGCGTCCCAGCATGAGTCTGGAACGGCTTGCCGCGGCCGGCCATGCTATAAATTTTTGACATGTTCAAAATACGGGCTTATCACGTGCATATATATCGTGCTTCTTCAAGGATCGTCTCGGACCACAAGCATCTGGAAAGAGTTGCTCTCGCCATTTGTAACCATTTACGATGCATCTGTACGATTCTGAATGATATGTGGGTGAGGTCAGCGTCATTCAGCCACTCACTCAGCTGAATCGGCACATCTCTTTCCACATCAGCTCGGGTCTGAGTGTTGTTGGTATTCCCGCGGCAACCTGCACATGCACACAATAAAAACATCAGACATCTCAAGCTACATAAGTCTACTATACCGGGGCCAAAGCTGGTGTCCGGATGCTCTCTTTTGCAAATTCCGGAACGTTCGATAGTGTGTTATGCCGGCTCATGCCTGTTGGTAGGTTCGCACGATCATCATCGTGACTTGTACTTCAGACGTATATAAATTACACTACAGGTGTATATAAACATAAGCAACTTACAGCCAGCCAATACATGCCACAAGTGGCGACGGCTCCATTAAGTCGGGGCATTCCGTCTATGCTCCCAGCGTAGCATACCAGACTAGCATAGAATGGTCAGTAACAGACGATAAGAAAAGGGGTGGCATAAAGACACAGACGGGAGGAAGATGTAGACATCGCTGGCTATCGACATCCACCGGATATAGGGATGATGACCGAATGCCACTGACCACCTTGGCATACATGTATGCATACGTGCCCGTATGATCCATATACTTTACGCAGTTGTATAACGGAGAAATATGGCATCGTCCACTTGGGCGGGCAGAACCGTTTTCTGGGGGTTGGATCTCAATCTGTAGGATTTTACAGTAGCTGGATATCAGTGCCAGCATCCACTGAAGAGACACTCAGTGTATTAGTACTCCTAAAGTACTATATAACTTTAGTAGCTACTAGTAAGGCACAGTACATACAGTGCCTACTATAGTACAGTACCTGATAGGTGCTACTATAGCACTATACATATACGCTAAATTACTAGGGTCCTACGTACTACTATGTAGTAACTTGTGAGAGCGAGAAACGTCACTCAGTCGCCGGCCAGCGGGCATCCAAAAAAAAAAAACCCCTAATCTCACAACTTCAATGGAAAGAAACTCTACCGCGACAAGCCCTATCAACATCGAAGAGTAACTGCTGATTCTCTTGCACTCGACTACAAAGGCAGCTCGGCTTCCCCGGCTACATACAAAGTGCAGTATGTATCTTTGACGGCTCTTCTCGAAGCCTACATCAGCCATTCCCCGATGTCTCTCTTTCCGCGAGCCACGTCTTCGTCTCACGTCGCCGCTCTTTCATCTGCCGGTGTCTACTGCCCCAGGCTACTTCAAGAGTCCTTCAAGGCCCGTCAATTGCAGATATAGCATTTCAGTCGAGTATATTCGTGCCGGTCTTCCAGGATCTCCCCTCCGGCGGCTGCTCCACCTTTTCCGATAAATATACCTCTCGACGTTCACCGCGACCTCTGTTTGTCGCACGGGCGATTCGCACTTGCCAGCCACCATGACCATCGATTTGCTGCGAACTTTAGCGGCCCAGATTCCCAACTGGCAGAGCCGGTTGTCAAGAATCGTCAGCGATATACAATCACGGCAAGTCGAGCTAGCTCGGACTGATACACGATCCCAACCGTCCTCTCCCTCGCCGATAGATACTTTTGCGGTTGGCCAGACTCCGACTTCGCGCCAGACTGGAGACAGGGAGGATATGCACTATGATGTCAATCCCGCAGTCCCTGGTCAGGGACGAGCAGACCCGTACAGCAATGTCTCGAAAAAGTCAAAGGCGGCGAAATCAGAACCCATCTTCTTTGACGGCAGTATGCAAAAGTTTCTCGAAGATCTCGTCCATTTCATTGCCGTTAGTCGCAACATGACGCGTAAAGCCAAGATGGCTTCTCGAGCCGCCCGAATGAAGAGAATAGCCGACATGGAGGCTTTTGGCGAGCTTGACGACGACAAGTTTGAGGCTCACACCCTCCAGTACGTCAGTACACGTCATCTTCAAAGCACCCCCGCTTCGGATCCCGGCAATGGCTCGTCGCAGGGCAATAATAACTCCAATGTATTTGACACCATTGATAAGAAGCTTGAAGCCTTGCAGACTTCGTGTGAGCTCGCTGCGTTTCAGTTTCTACGTGATGCGACCAACAGTCAACACATGCAGAACATTGGCATGTTCCTCAAGAGCGTGTTGGAGGCGTCCACCACCGAACTCGCCCGTATAAAGCGCGAAGAACAGGACAAGACGCAAGATCCTAGTATTGACGGAGATATTGACGCCGGCCCAGGCTCATCTGCTACTGCTGCTTGCCGCGCCAAAAGGCCACTCAGCATTCAAAAGGACACTGCCATCGAGACCATGTCTGCATCGACTCCTAATAAAAGACAAAATATCGGTCATGTAGTGGCGTCCACGAGCTCCTCGTCCATCGGTCGTATGGAAGTCGACATTGCCGCACTCGCCAATGATGAGTCGATGGTGACGCAGGTCACAAGGATGCCAACAAACATTCCAATATAACAGGAGTTTGTCCCATCTGCCGTACGCGCCGGCTTTCGGCGTCTTTGACGGCTATCTTTTTTTCTTTAATAAGCAAAAGCATATTCCAAAACTGAGCCTTTGGATGCGTGCTTTTCATTGGCGGCGTTTTGGCTAGAAAGTGAGAGTAGATTTTCACGACTGAACGAATATGGCATCTATTAGCGCTATGCAATCCCAAGTTGACGACACCGTGATTTTCATAAGGAGACGGGCAGGCGCCTGCGATATATATAGCAGAACTTGGCAGCGTTTGAATAGCCGAAATGTTACCCGCTGCGGCAAGACTATGAGTCGAGTCGCAATTTGGTCGGGCACAATCACACGAGGACGGACCGCTGTTCCAATCATATTGATCATCGTAGCAAGAGACGTAGAATTCACACTGTCAAGCTGGCTTGTAGTGGTGTTGGTCGTCGTCTCGCGTAGCTCCACCTACTGTAGTACTAGAAGGGTGGCGCGTGAGCTGTCCGCCGACTGTAATACTACCTACTACGGCATGACGGTGCCTACCTCGCAATTATTTTTCATCCTAAACAACTCAGAACGGCGACGAATCTACGAAACTTCTTCAGCCGCTGCGGTCCCTGCCACGGCCATGACTACCCTCACACCACATCCAACATGAAAGCATAACGTCACGTCGCCCGCATTTTGAGGTAGAGGTCGGTTCCCGTTCGACGGCACGCACATTATGGGTCAGGGCTTCTCCTTGGCGACGCCCTCGGCTGGCTCTGCCGGCATAGACATCCCTCAGCTACAAGACATACACTATGAACGAAGTATCGGGGATGCGCGGTTCATGAAAAGCATCCGGGCACGCAGCGAGAATGCGGTGGTGCTCGTCAAAGTCCTTGTCAAGCCGTTTCCCGAAGTCCAGCTCGACAAGTACAAGAAGCAAATCATAGGTATGAGGAGCGGTCACCTGAAACGGCTGCAAAACCGGCCGCGATGTTTCAGAAGTCATACAGTCACTGACAAGGCTCTTGCCATCCAGAACAGCGCCAGGTCCTCGCCGCCATCCCCAACGCCCTCGGTTTCCAGCGTGTCATCGAAACCGAGACCAACGGATATCTCGTCCGTCAATTCATGTACAGCTCGCTCTACGATCGTCTCAGCAACCGCCCCTTTCTCGAGGACATTGAAAAGAAATGGTTGGCGTTCCAACTCCTATGCGCACTGCGAGATTGCCACGCACGCGACATTTACCACGGCGATATCAAGGCCCAAAATGTGCTCGTCACGTCCTGGAACTGGCTGTACCTGACCGATTTCTCCTCGGCCTTCAAGCCCGTGATGCTGCCTGATGATAACCCCGGCGACTTCTCATACTTTTTTGACACATCCGGACAACGTACTTGCTACGTTGCGCCTGAAAGATTCTACGCTGCTGGCGCTCCGCCCTCAGACTCGGCCAGCATGACGTGGGCCATGGACATTTTCAGCGCCGGCTGCGTCATTGCGCAGATGTTTCTCGAGTCTGAAATATTCAGCCTCGCCCAACTATACAAGTACAAGCGCGGAGAGTACGACCCGGTCATCACGCATCTTGGTGCCATCTCCGACAAGGATGTACGTGAACTGATCGCTCACATGATTCAGCTGGACCCGGAGAAGCGGTACTCTGCCGATCAGTATCTCGACTTCTGGAAGCACAAGGTCTTCCCATCTTATTTCTACAACTTTCTCCACCAGTACATGGAACTTGTCACCGATCCATCTTCCGGCAACAGTCCCATGTCTGGAGCGCATAGGAATGAGGGTGAATCCGACGACCGCATTGATCGTGTATACTATGACTTCGACAAGATCTCATACTTTCTCGGCTATCAATCAGATAAGAGAGTGTCCCCCGATCCACCTTTGCAGAGCAAGCTTGGCTTGTCACATTTTCCCGTGCAGCTGAGCATTCCAAACAATGAGCATGCCGTCTCAGCCGCGTTGGAGCCGCCCGAGGATGACGGCACCTTGATTTTCTTGACATTGATCGCATCCTCCATGAGGATGACGGCTCGGTCTGCTTCCCGAATCCGAGCTTGCGATATTCTTTTGGCATTTGCCGAGCGTTTGACCGACGAAGCGAAGCTAGACCGCATCTTACCATACCTAACGACGTTACTACGCAAGACTGAAACTGAGCTAGTTGTGGTGTCTGCAATCCGAACGATAACACAGCTTCTCCAAATGGTACACATGGTCACACCGATCAATTCGCACGTCATCGGAGACTATGTGCTCCCGCACATGGACGTGGTGCTCGGTTCCAAAACGGAAGTTGCAAGTCCCCTGGTGCGAGCTACGTTTGCATCTTGTCTAGGCTCGCTAGCATCAAGTGCTCAGCGTTATCTAGAGCTCGCTTCAAGTATACAACCCGATGGCTCCATGTCAATTGCCGATCCGGAGGTTGAGCCGGGTGTCGCCGCCGAGACCAATTTTGAGAGCATCTTCGACAACGCTGGGCGACAGCTTTTCGACAAGATAGAAAACTACACAAAACAACTCGTCGAAGATCCCGATGTCTGCGTTCGCCGAGCCTTGCTGTCCTCTGTGCCTGAGCTGTGCCTTTTTTTCAGAGAGCAGTCGAACGATGTTCTTTTAGCTCATTTGAATACGTACCTCAATGACCGAGACTGGACTTTGAAGTGCGCGTTTCTCGATACTGTCGTAGGCATCGCTGCTTTTATTGGAAGCATGAGCCTCGAGGAGTTTATGCTGCCGCTGATAATTCAGACGTTGACCGATCCGGAAGAGTCTGTGGTGCAAGCGGCCCTTCACTCTCTCGCACAGCTTGCTTGTCTCGGACTTCTGTCCAAACCAAAGCTTTGGGAGCTGCTAGATCTCATCGGGCGTTTTACCATGCATCCCAACATATGGATTCGAGAGGCTGCTGCCGAATTCATATCAATGTCTGCCGGCTTCCTAGAACCTGCCGATCTTCGATGTGTTCTGCTACCGCTGATCAGACCATACCTAAAAGTTTCGTATCTTCCCGATTACAATGAGCTCAACATTTTAGACGCACTGAAAGCTTCGCTCACTCGACCGGTTTTCGAACAGGCAGTTATTTGGGCTGTTCAATCTGACCGCGGTCTATTCTGGAAGCCCTTGCGGCAGGCTCGCACTTTAGCGTTCGGATCTTCATCAACCCTCATAGCACGATCTCAAGATCACATATCGGGTGGGTTAGGGAAGTCAAATCGCAATGACGAGGATGACCAGTGGTTGGATAAGCTCAGAAATCTTGGACTGAAGTCTGAGGACGAGCTGAAGCTTCTGGCGCTACGAGAATTCATCTGGCGGCTCAGCACCACAAGATACCGCGATATCTCTCCAACGGAGCCCAGCATATCTACAAATCCAATCGCCCTAAAGGATCTCGGGGTCACGCCGCAGACAGTCTTCTTTAATGATACACCGTTGGAGGATCGGTCTGTTCAGCCAGACTTGGAACCACCATCGGCACGATATACGATCGCGGACGCTCTATTAGACGCTTCCATGACTATCGATGATTCAGTGTCCAAGAGAAACAAGTCTGCGCACTTGCACAGTAACAGAGTCCAAAGTCTTGGGCCGCACCACGGCAGACGTCTGCTGTCTCCGAGCGGAGGTGCGCGCGCCATCTCTCGCGTCTCTTCCTCCGGCTCGAGAGACGACGCCTCGATGGATGAAGGTCCCTTTGCACTGAGACGTGCCATGCGTCATCAGTCTAGCGCTTTGAGTCTACTCGACAGGAAAAACGGGGGGAAATCCATACCCGAGATCGGAACTAGTGATGCCAACGCTTTTGGCGAGCTCGAAGGGCCATTCGCCCTTGGTGCCTCTCCGCAACTGTCGCCCTCCCCCCAGACCGCAGAGGCAGCCATGGCCAAGCCAACCAGGCATACGTATGAAGGGAAGGACCCGAACATACAGTTTATGCTAGACAATATGTACGTAAACAATTTTCCACGGGACGTGATTGAATTTGGCCCAATGGTTGAGCCAATCTCGAGGAAGAAAAATCGCGCTGTTCGGGTACAGGTTCTCGACGAAAGATGGAAGCCACAAGGAAGCCTAGTCGCGTCCTTGGGAGAGCACAAAGACCCCATCAATCGCGTTGTGGTCTCCCCCGATCACATGTTCTTCGTCACTGGAGGCGATGATGGTGCAGTCAAGGTATGGGACACTGCCCGACTTGAACGCAACGTCACACACAGATCAAGACAGACGTACAAACACGCTGAAGGCGCTCGTGTGCTCGCGCTGTGCTTCATAGAAAACTCCCATTGCTTTGTTAGCTGCGCCAGTGACGGAATGGTACACATAGTCAAAGTTGACACTGTCTCTGCCAGCGGTGTCATTAGGTATGGTAAGCTTCGGCTTCTGCGTGAGTATAGCCTGCCGGAGGGCGAATACGGAGTCTGGTGCGAGCACTATAGACAGGAGAACAGCTCTGTGCTCATGCTAGCCACCAACCGGACACGAGTTCTTGGCATCGACTTGCGGACTATGGGCTTGCTTTACACACTAGAGAACCCAGTGCATCATGGCGCTATTACATGCTTTTGCATTGACAGAAAAAGGAACTGGTTATGCGTGGGTACCTCTCACGGGGTCTTGGATCTTTGGGACCTGCGCTTCAAAGTACATCTAAAGGGTATCGGTATTCCGGGCAAAAGCGCTATACATCGCATCTGTATACATCCAACACGAGGCAGAGGTAAATGGGTTTGTGTGGCCGGAGGCGCTGAATCGGGCGAGATCACTACGTGGGATCTAGAAAAGTCAGCGTGCCGTGAGATTTTTCGGACGGGTGCCATCAAGGAAGGCGCCAAGGACTATACCGCGTGGGAAGTCGACAATGAGAAGCCAGAAGATGTACTTGCACGCTTCGCGACAAGCCTGGATCTTGCCGGTCCAACCTCTGCGGGCCGAGGCTTGCATGCGATTGCCGTGGGCAGCACCACCGGCGAAGACTCGCGTGACATTCGCCACGCCTTTCTGCTCGGTGGAGGACCGGATATGATGCTGCGATTCTGGGACATCTCACGCGCCGAGAACTCCTGCGTCTACAGTGGACTTCAGTCTAACGAGGCGCAGCCGACGTACTCTGCGTCACAGCCCACGAGGTTAGTGACGTTGAATGTGGAGCGATTTGCGAGGCAGAGCGTTCCGTCAGGGGCATCGACGTCCGGAGGGCGGTCGTCCAAGCCGGCGGCCACCGGACGTCCAGCACGATCCACGGTGATTTCACTGCAACAGCAGCAGCTTCTCAAGTCTCATCTGGATTCGATCCAGGACGTAGCCTTGCTAGAACACCCGTATACGATGAGCATATCTGTAGACCGGTCAGGACGGGTTTTTGTGTTTCAGTAGAGGGATCTTGCAGCAGGACGATCTGCAGTGCCCTCGGGATGGCCTCTGGTTTCTTGCTTGATGATTAGACGCGAGCGATTCACGAATTATATCAGAAATATGTCATAGTAATATCCGCGGTAGATGAAGATTAACATACACTTGATTTTCAAGTGTGAGGAAAAATAGGGCAGATGTTGTGTAGGGTAGTGCTCAGGTTTGGAAAGGCAGCACAGATGAGGTTCGTCAACACGCATCATGCAGAGCCCGTCCACGAATAATCGGCACGTACACCCGAAGTAGAAAGAGTTGACACAGATTTATCCTCATGGGAACCAGGAAAAGAGTGTGGTCTTGAGCAAACTAGACAATCATCATCAACATGCCTTTTCGTCACTTGAAGCGCCCTACCCTGAATTTACATCCTCGCCTGTGATCGTTCGAGGACTCTTGGACAATGAGCGCAAACCCGAAATCTCGCCTGTAGAAATTGCAAGGGCTGGCAGAAAGCTGCTACATGCTATATGTCGATATTTCCAACGCCATGGGTCTTGTGAGAGAACGAGCCTGTTCTATCACTGTGCGTCATGAATTAACATAGAGCGGCCGGAATCTCAAATGTGATTGAACAGCAGTAACAATATCCTTTTGTTTGAGCGCTCGCGCGCTGCATCTACACAGAGCCTCTGTCTAGAAATATAAATAGGAATGGGCGCCTTAAATGAATGACGACGGGGCTGCCAAGAAACAAACAGCTGTGGTGAAATATGGTCCGTCTTCCAACGGCTCGCTTGACCATCTTCCAAGTCGTGAGTAACTGTCGGGACCAGCCGGTCCTTATATAAGTACAGGCACAAAGAACTGAAGACATAACAAAAACAAGCTTGGTGTTATTGAGGGGTAATGCCTGTTGCTGCTGCGGGCGTCTCTGCGTCATCCTCTAATCTTGCCTAGCGATTCGGCTAGGGCGTCGGAGCCGAAACTGCCACATCCAAAGAATCGTCCTTGAGAGTCCGAGACGAAGACTTCATTTCAAGCGGTGCGTCGTCGACAAATAGCTTGCCATTTTCTTCAAAATCGAAAGCCTCTGACAAATTGACTGCCAAGAACGTCTTCGGCAGCTTGACCCTACAACGCATTGTCATTAGCAAGACGGAACTCGAAACTGAAGTTTTCTTTACTTACTGAGTGAATTTGGCGCGTAATGTCTTAATCACCTGCAGCCAATCTTGATGTGCCGTCAGGCTTCGCCTCGGGGCACATCCGATGCAGTGCCGACTGTCCAGCTGAACGTGCAAGGGATCAAACACGTGACATCCGGGGCTGATGGTGATGCGGATGCTGTAGGTGAATGCGGGCTCATCATTTTGTCCACTGCCTGGGGGCGGAGCAACCTCGGATTCATACAGCTCAAAGCAAATCTGTGACAGGTAGTCCAGCTCGGGAATAGTGCTTCGCTGAATCTTGGTTTCGATGCCGCCCTCGATGATGCAGTTGAGTAGCGTGTATATATGTGACTCTTTTGTGAAATAGAAGAAAGACTTTGCGTCGTTAGAGGCCTGCATTTCTTCCAAGTCATGAACGATTTCCTTCAGCAGTGGAAGAGTGGTCAGAAGTCCGATCTCAAGCTTTTCGCTGTCCGATATACCGTATTCCTGGGGGCAGATGAAGTCAAAAAGAACCTTGGCAAGCGTGTACAGTTCTTGAAGCGGCTCGTGCCGAGGGTCAGCCTTGGTAGTAGCTTGGTTGGTGCCCTTATACAGACGAAAGTATTGCTCGGGCTGAGCCTCGTCATTCGAGCTTCGCATGTTGTTTAGAAAAGAGCGTCGGCGGAAGAGTTTCCGCACAGAACGATTATTCTGCTCTGTCCTGTCAGAATTATCCGAGTTACTGCCCTTGGCATCATCGTTCGCCTTGTTCTCGTTGCCATCTTTAGCTTCGCCATTCTCTTTCGCCCGTTCCTTGACGCCGTATTCTTCCTCGAGCATGCCCTTTGGAGGTGTGAAGACCCACTCGAGGAATTGGCGGTTATGCAAAGCGTCAAACTTCATCGTGTCATAGAGCTCGGATATTTTGCTCGGGTCTACCTTATCACCATCGCAAAATTCCGAGAACAACTTTTCCCAGCGTTCACGAAAGAGCTCGGCATCCTCGCCGGAGCACCATCGTGACTGGATGCTGGTGACAGCATTGGCGTGTGAAAGCGCAGAGGAAATCGAAGTACTGGAACCTTCGCCGTGGAGCTTTTCAGTGCTGGGGTTCGAGATGGCACCGAGGGAAGATGCTGCGCCACTGTACAGTTTGCCGTAGTTGTACTGCATGACCCGCCGGTGGAAGTTCATGAGCTGTACTACTCTCGTCTGGACCTCAGAGGGCTCGGGCATGTTGTCTGGCCAAGCAAACTGCTCAGGGCGTTCATTGCCCTTCCGCAGCAGTCCTTTGAGTTTCTTCTTAACCTTGTCGGTCTCGTCTTTGGCAGCATTAGAGTCATCCAGCAGATCCTTGCGGACAGTGATAAAATCTTCGGGTAATTCTTTTTGCCCAAGAAATGAGGCGGCCCAAATTTGAGCACTCGCAGTTACGCGTCTCTCCGAGCTGCTGAAAACATGGGCCTCGTCCAGGATATCCCTATTCATAAGCATGAGATCGTTGCGCATATTCTCACCAAGCTCCTGTGCCTGATATCGAGCGGAATGGGTGGGTTCGCCACCCCATTTGATGATGAGTTGCAATTTGTCGAGTACTAGACTTTCTTCGGCCGCGGTGAACTTGGACATTGTGACACCAGACAATGAGTCATGCCTGCATGGTGGCAGACGGTGATGGTCGTCTTCATTAGGCGGTTCGTCCCCCGCCTCTCTCATACTGGAAAGTCCTTTGACAGTGTGATCGGATTTTTTCCTGCGAAACATCGGCTTGATTTGGACCTTTGTTCCGGCCCAGCTACCTTTCTTGACAAGCACGTTGCGCAAGGACCTGAGCTTTGCGCGATCCTCGATACCGGCCTCAATGGCCAGATCAACAGCTTGCATCACGCTTGCCAATGCAGCGTCTCCGATGAGTAGAACCTCTTCTTGATGTCCTTTTAGAAGTGCGACAAATGGCTCTGTGTGAAATGTAAACTTGTACTTCTGTTTCGGAGTTCTGTCAGCGTGTCGAATCACAGACACTATTCCCTTCAGTTTCCAAGCATGTTTTGGCGGCGGCGGAGCAGACTCGTTCTCCTGAGCAGGCGCTTGCTGACCTGTAGTGATCGCAGTCGCAGAGAAATTCATGAGACCCTGAGTGGAGGGGGTGACAGCCGGAGGCGCGAGCTCTGGCGCAGGCTGAGAGGGACAGGGGCTTGTTAAATGTTCCTGAGTTGCCGAGCTCAGCGCAGTATTCGAACTTGCAACGCTATTTCTGATGGCAGAGAGGACAGAAGAGTCGGCAGCCTCCGTATCAGCGAGGGATAATGTTGTAGCTTGTGATATATTGTGGGATTGTAACTCCCTCTCCTTGAGCGAGGCGGCGGTTTTGGACAAGGGATCGAAGACATCAGACGCGGCAGGGGATGGCAGAGGTGGCGTGAGAGATAGCCGCCGCATCTTCTCTTTAATGAACATCTCCTTGAGAATGCTTGCACAGTGCTCGTAGTAGTCCTCGTTGTCTTTGACAAAACTCCAGCCGTTGACGTCGATGACATAGCTCTTTCCCCCGGCCCGGAGGAGATCGAATCCACAGACTCGCTGGCCAAAGGCCATCGATATCCTGCCAGCCATTTCCCTCTCCTCGGTGCTCAAGGCCGTCACATATCTAAGTTCTTTCCCGTGCGTGTTACGTCGAACAATGCCGTCGACAACAGGAGACTTGCGCGTTTCGGCGTGACAGAAATTAGGACCGACAGTATAGGTTTTGACATCTTCGGCGTTGTCAACCTTCATAAAACTCTCATAGACGTAGCTGTTTTCGGGATCGGTGATGCAGCGCGGCGTGATGAGATCCGCGACGAAATCCGAGCTTTTGTTACCGATCTTCCGAAACAATTTTCGGGCACCGCCACCTGCACTTTTCGGAAAGTATATAATGACATTATGATCTTCTGCGCTTGTTGGCTTCTCCACAAACGGCTTTCTGAGTACCGATCCATCAACACTCAGTGCGTCACCATCCTCAACAAGCTCAACAACCCCGGGAAAAATTGCCTTATCCTGGTCGACAGGCTCAAGAGTCACGCCAGAGACTTCTTTGATATATTTAGTCACCTCCGGCGTAAGAAGGCTTGGGCCCCCATCGCGACTAACCTCGAGGCGTTTCGGCGTGCGGACGTTGATCTTGTCGAGTAGTCGGAGACAGATGCGCCTGTCCCACAGAATTTGTTGCATTGGCACATCATTGACACAGAATGGCTTCCTGGCTTTGACATATGCAATTGCCTTTTCCAAAGGAAATCCATCCGAGTAGAAAGATATGAGGTAGTCACAGATGGGCCAGTTCTCGACAGCTTCATCGAGAATAACCTTGTCTCCAAAGACAACGACGTCAAATTCTCTGTTGGCGATGATACGGTTTAATATGTTTCGGCTAGGCTTGCTGCGGGCCTTGATGTCGAGCGCACATATTCCGATGACGCCCCATTGGGCAGGTTTCGACTCTTCCTTGTAATGGGGGCCCCTGTCACTGCTGGGGCTGTGGCTGCTATCGGCGGTGCTTCCACTGAAGCGGCGCTTGACTCTACTGCGGGAGCGGTCAGGCTGAGATCGCATCGTTTCAGTCCGCTGACTGCGTCTCATGAGATCGAGAGGCTGCGAAGTGACATCCTTTGTGGTTAGCTGAGGCCCGGCAGCACCACCGTTGCTGTGCGAATTGGAAGAGGTAGTGATAGTTATATTCGAGACGGTACTCTCTGGTACGCCGGATCCGTTTGGGGATTTCCCGGAAGTAGACATGATGGTGCTGGGGGCGGGGTGGACGGCGGCCTGCTTTTCAGTATTACTGGAAGCGAGATTGACGAGACCTCGGGCGGACGCGAGGGAGTAAATTGAATTGGCAGATATACGGCGAAAGTGGAGATCAGACAAGTAAGAACGCGACTTTGAAGCGAGTCCGGCAGCCTCAATACTCGAGATAGAGTCTGTCAATTCGTTGGTATTAGAAACGATTGTCGTTGTCGGCGGGGCATCAAAAACGGGACCTGGTTCGACGAGATGGCTGTTGCTCAATGACTTGGTTGTCGTCTTGAATGAGGCTGCAGATCGACGACGAGCGTGTGTCAATAGAGCTCGCGTGCTCGTCAGCGGGCTCGATTCGTGCGCAGTCGTGGGCAGGCTGGATCGCGTAGGGTGAATGTCGGAGATGCCTGGCTCTGCATGCCGGCTCCTCGTGTGGGCGACGGAGTCAATGACAGCCGGGGTAGGGTGATCCTGAGAACGGCCGCAGTGAGTTCTTTGACTGAGGTCGGTTAGGTCCTTGCCGGATGAAACTGCCTGAATTGTAGAGGTCGAGGCGGAAGGCAAGGGCCCGCTGATTGAAGAGCTTGCGGCAGTAAAATTTGGAGGCGCCATCGAGGCAAAAGCGGCGACGAGCACAAGTCCCGCGACCGGCGACCGTAGACTAGTAGCAGCGAATTGACCACTAATAATCGACCGCCCAACAGCCAGTTCCGGCGCCGGGGGTGAAATGGCGGCACAGAGGGAGATTAGCAGGTCAGCGGTAGGGGACCGCGCTAATCATAAAGCGGAATATGGGGAGGCCGCTTGCTGATGTCGAGTTTCTCGCTATCTTCAACCGTCATGAATTCCCTGTATTAGTGCCGCTCAGATCCGGGAGCATGAAGAAAACGTCGGGATCGATGAAGCTGGGGTGATGACGAGGGAAGCAAAAAAAAAAAAAAGAAGGGAAAAAGCTCCGAAGCTCCGTGTCTGGAGCGCGTTGCAGAGGTGCAGCTCATATCTGGCCCCGTCCGTCTGCGCTCTGGACCAAGTCATTGATGTGCCGAGATGCGCGTACACCCAATTAGCCTTGCCAGCTGTCAGGGGCGGTCGATGATCAGGTGTTAGGCGCTCGGGATCGGGTCGCATTGCCACCTGTATGAGTACTTAGTATTTATGGGTGAAGTAACGACTTCCAGGCAAGCCAGGTCCGACAAGGAATCGTTACTCGGAACTCGGTGACTGTGCCCAATGCGCTTGATGCCCTGTAGGGTCGCAACAGACATGTGCGAGGGCGGGGGTCGACGAGTCTTAAAAGGATGGCGGTGTGCCTGCTTGGTTGCCTGCGCCTGGTGATGGGAAGGGATCGGATGGCAAGCCTCGTCGTATTTCCAATGCCTGATCGAGTTTGTGCGTTCTGATACGTCTGAAATTTGACTTAGCACGCACTTGTGTCCATGGCTGTGGGCGCTGACACGATTATCTGTTGGCTTGCTACCCCTCCATTATTACTATGGCTGCTAGATTATAAGATGCAAGGCGCCTCAGGTATATGACAGACTGGCGGAGGCTGAATCGGAAGTTTCGTCACTGAGCGTCCCCCGCAGCACGATGCTACATGCGACTAAAAAGTGCAGAAAGAGGAAATCATAGAAAGAAAATGTTAGGCCATGCAGCTTTCCTATGATCATACATATGTCCAACTCAAGTTTCTGGGCATGGGTACCTCTGGGTCGAGAGGAAGCCAGCGTCACTGTACAGTACACTATACTTGCCTGCGGCATAACCCTACTATATACAATGTATAGTATGTGCGTAGCGATATAGTAATTGAGTATTATGATGTTAAAAAAGAATAAGACTTTTTCTATTAGTAAATCCATTTATGAGCAGCTTATTTTCTTTTAACCTGCACTTTCCAAAGTTTAAAAGCGGTCTGTTGTACACGCTACATAGAAGTGGCGCACTGGCAGCGGCAGAATGGCAGAATGGCAGAATGAGCAATTCTGGACACCGCCAAAATTTTCTGTAAAGAGAGCTTCACTCGCCAGCAAAAATTTGGCTAGGCCGGGCCGTCGCCATTCTCGTCACTACATCCGACTTCGCAGATCATCATGGCGCAACCAGCCGCTGATGCGCCGCTCGTGAAGCGTCAGAAGACCAATGCTTCTGCCCCGAGTGCCGTCAAACCGGCATCCAATGCTTCGCGTATCTTTGCACCATTTCGGGTGAGCAACTTCCTCTAAACGGCGACGGCAAGCCCGGCTCCGTAACGTTACTGATAACTTGATTGTAGACTGTCGGCTTGGTCTCGCCAACAAACGTTCCGTTCACTTCCGTTCCCATGGGAAAAACGACTTTTCAAATTACAACATCAGTCGGAAAAGCACTGCAAACCTATGACTTGAAGCGTGGCCTCAATCTGGTATTCGTGACTCGACCCGAGACCCCGGCCGTCATCACGGCAACCTGTGCGTGGAAGCAGAAGCTTTTTGCGGCATGGGGTCGGAAAAATAATGGCGGGAAGCAAGGTATCTGGGTCTTCCAGAGAGGTAAAAGGGTCAGTGAGCTCTCTCTCCCCGCCGACATCGATGAGCCGATCCAACAGATCCTCGTTCTCGGGACGTGGGTGATTGCCTGCGCAACTACAAGAATTGAGGTCTTCAAAACGTCATCGATGGAACACTACACTACGATTTACACGATGGCCGCCTCCAATAGCGGCAACGAAATTACCGGCGGCGTGAAATCTATGCCCACTTTCTTGAACAAGATTTTTGTCGGTCGTAGGGATGGTTGGGTTGAGATCTGGAACGTCAGTACAGGCAAACTGATTTATACTATCCTGCCGCCGTCCCACGAGACGGGCCCCGTAACCTGTCTGGAACCCAGTCCGGTGCTCTCGCTTCTTGCAATCGCATATTCTTCAGGCGCCTTGATCATCACCAATGTGCTTACCGATAGACCGCTGCTTGAAATCGATGCTGGAAATCCCGATGCGCCCGTCACATGCATTTCATTTCGAACGGACGGCATGGGCGCTGGCAGCGACGGACGTAAAGATGGCGTCATGGCAACGGCGACGACAGCCACGGGAGATGTTACCTTTTGGGATCTCAACGGAGGCGGTCGGGTCATGAGTGTTCTGCGAAGCGCACACAATCCCCCCGCGGAGCGAGGATCTGCGGTCGGCGGTGGCATCAGCAAAGCTGAATTCCTTCCCGGCCAACCCGTGATTGTGACTAGTGGTCGCGACAACTCGCTCAAGTCTTGGATTTTCGACGCCAGTCCATTCTTACCTGTTCCCCGAGTCTTGCATTCGCGAAGTGGCCACGCTGGCCCGGTCAATTGCCTAACTTTTTTGCCATCCGACTTTGATGGCTCTGAAGCCGGCAATAAGTGGCTTCTGAGTGGTGGTCGCGATAGAAGTCTTTGGGGCTGGAGCTTGCGTCGCGACGGTCAAAGCACCGAGCTCAGCCAGGGCAACATTCGAAAGAAAGCCAAGAAGATTGGTATTTTGGCGACTAATGCCACAGCGCATGGCATGACGACGACGTTGGAAGATCTGAAGGCAACGGAGATTACCTGTATCGTGACTTCCATCAACCGCGACGGTGGCATCGGTGCACTGCCGGGCAAGCAGCCCGTGTGGCAGAAAGGCAACACACAGAAGAAGAAGATAGATGCCGAAGTTAGCGGCATGACCGGATGGGAAAGTGTCGTGACGGCACACAAGGGCGACGCATTCGCGAGGACCTGGTTCTGGGGCCGTCGAAAAGCCGGACGATGGGCGCTCCCCACCGGTGATGGCTCCGACGTCTCGACAGTCGCCATCAGTCCCTGCGGCACATTTGCGGTGGTTGGCTCGGTGGAGGGCGGGCTGGACATGTATAACCTGCAATCGGGCACCCACCGCCAGCGGTATCCCTCCAAGCTGACTCCTGCGCAAGCTCGTCAAGCGAGGACACAGCAACTGCGTCAAGGGGACGAGTCTGTTCTTGCACCGATGAGCAAAAGCCAGAGATTCCCAGTCGGTACCGGGAAGCATACCGGAGCTATCACTGGTCTGATAGTCGACTCGATGAATAAATACGTAATATCGTGTGGGAAAGACGGAAAGATTAAGTTTTGGGACTTTCTCACCGGCTTACTTCTGGAGCAGCTCGACTGGGCACCCATGACTTTCCCAACGCGCTGTCGCTATCACCATGGCAGCAACCTGCTCGCATTTTCATGTGACAATCTATCAGTTCGTGTCGTCGATATGGAGACAAGGCGGACCATCCGAGAGTTCTGGGGGCCTCAGCAGCCGATCAACGATATGTGCTTCTCCAACGACGGAAGATGGATCATTTCAGCGTCGAAAGATTGTCTCATCAGGGTCTGGGACCTGCCGACGAGCCACCTGATTGACGCGATCCGGCTGGCGCAGCCATGCAGCGCTATCGCCATGTCCGTAACCGGGGAGTATCTTGCGGCGACGATAGACGATGAACCGGGTGTGACGCTTTGGACCAATAAGGCCCTGTTCAAACATGTGCCGACTCGACAGATATCAGAAAAGGAAATAGGTCTGTTACGACGGCCTACAGTGTCCGGGGAAGGGAACGAAGGGCTTTTGGAGGGCGCGTTCGAGGAAGAGGAAGAAGATGGCGACGCTGACTTGGTCGCTCCAGCAATTGACCAGCTCAGCTCCGACATGACGACGCTCAGTCTCGTACCGAAAAGTAGGTGGCAAACACTTTTACACCTGGATCTGATCAAGGAGCGGAACAAACCAAAGGAGGCACCGAAAGCACCCGAGAAGGCACCATTCTTCCTGCCATCGGCAGGGAGCAAGCAACCATTGGCGGATACGACCAATAAAGGGGCCGAGGACGGCCCAAGATCTCGAATAACCAAGCTCGAACGAGGCCGGTTAGAGGAAGTTTTTAGCTCAAAGCTGCGCGTCGGATCAGATAGTGGTGACTGTGAGTGGCTCTTTGTTTATCTCGATACGTTTCGTGGAGTGTGCTGATAAGAGTAGACGACGAGTTCATACAACATCTAAAGGGTCTATCGCCCTCGAGCGCTGACTTGGAGCTGCGATCATTGTCTATAGGGAATGGCAACGACGACAGCAACGAGCTACTGCACTTTATCCGGGCATTGACACAGAGACTGAAGCAACGACGAGACTACGAGCTGAACCAGGCTTGGATGACTGTTTTCCTGCGGCTTCACTTTGATCTAGTCCTAGGCAGCGCGTCCTTGCTTCCTGCTCTCCAGGAGTGGAAGGCGAAGCAGGAACAGGAAGGCGAGCGGTTGAATGAGCTGGTAAGCTACTGTAACGGCGTAGTGACGTTTCTGAGGAATCCGCGGACGTGATGAGGACGTGTTGTATTTTTTCATGTATATACATTTGCAACGATTTCGAAGTCACTAGAAATGGTCCAAAGTCAGATTCGGTCGCGGTAATCGTTTGGTCGGCTTGTCTAGACGGCGTGATGTTATTTTTTTTTCTCCAGGGTAGCACTGTATAGTACTAGTACGTAGTACAGTACGACGTACAGCACTGTATGTACTAATGCTCAGTAGGTACAGTCCCTAGGAAGCCCACTGTAAAATGCTACCGGCTTCTAACTTTTCTCTTCTGTGGGAATTTTTTATTTTCTTCGTCGCGCAGAAGCACCATCAGCAGCCCGTACCTGATAAGCAATTGTGCGGCCGCGTCTCGACGACAAGATGGGCAAAAAGTCTTTTCGGGTGAGTGGTGATCGCCTTGATGTACTCTACATGATTGGAAAAAGACCTACGACTGACGACGCTATGCCCAATTGCAGGGAAAAGGACGTCGCGGCGGAGGTGGCGGCGGCCGGGGTGGTGGCCACGGCAGCGGGAGCAGCAACACTTGGCGCGACTACCCTCCTATGAAGAAGGAAAACGAGAAGCTCGAAAAGTACTACAACTCCCTGCTGCAGTTTTCCGAAGAGGAGAGGGAGCAGTTCTGGGATGCCCTGAAGCGAGAGCTTCCCAACAGCTTCCGCTTCTGCGGCTCCAAAGGGTTTGTGCATCTCTCTCACCTATCTGTCCTGCGTCTGTGCGCAATTGGCTGTTCGTCATAGTTCTGCGACTGAAGTTGTCTTGCTACAGACATGCGCTTGCCGTCAAGAGACTCCTTCGAACGAGGTATATTCCCGAAATCACAAAGATCGAGCATCACGATGGCCGACCCGTCGAGCCACCTATGCCTGTATCCTGGTATCCAGACGAACTGGCCTGGTGGATGACGACGCCAAAGCACGTCGTTCGAAAGTTCCCGCCCTTTGCCACGTTTCAGAAATTTCTTGTCTCCGAAACCAGTGTCGGCAACATCAGCCGCCAAGAGGTTGTGTCCATGATCCCGCCTCTGCTCATGGACCTCAAACCTGGTATGACTGTCCTCGACATGTGTGCCGCGCCCGGAAGCAAGTCTGCGCAGCTGCTGGAGATGATACATGTGGGAGAAGAATCACGTGTGCGCAAGGTCTTGCGACAATTCGCGCAAGAAGATGGTCTCGCTCTAGGCGAGGAGACCAAGGACGAACGGGAAGCAGACCTCGAGGCGGATCCTTCCGATTCCGGCCGCGCTACCGGCCTACTGATTGCAAACGACGCCGACTACAAGCGCGGACACATGCTCGTTCACCAGCTAAAACGACTATCCTCCCCGAATCTCTTGGTGACGAACCACGACGCCACTCAGTTCCCCTCCATCAAGCTGCCCCCCTCGCCAAGCGCGCCCAACAAAATAAACTATCTCAAGTTTGATCGCATATTGGCGGACGTTCCTTGTTCTGGTGACGGGACGCTTCGCAAAAATGCCAACCTGTGGAAGGACTGGCAGCCCGGCAACGCTTTAGGCTTGCACGCCACTCAGATCCGCATTCTCGTGCGCGCGCTCCAGCTTCTCAAGGTGGGTGGTCGCGTCGTCTATTCTACCTGCAGCATGAACCCCGTTGAAAACGAATCTGTTATTGCTTCTGCCATCGAGCGCTGCGGTGGTCCCGAGAGCGTGGAGATCCTGGACTGTAGCGACAAGCTTCCGGGCCTCAAGCGGGTTCCTGGTATGAAGAACTGGAAGATCATGGATAAGGCCAATCAAATCTGGAGCACGTGGGAAGAAGTTGAAAAGTATGCTCAGGAGAGCAACGAAGGTGTCATCCCAGGACGTGTCGCTCAGACCATGTTTCCCAAACTCGAAGCGTCTGACGCTCATAATTTGCCTTTGGAACGTTGCATGAGGGTTTACTCTCATTTGCAGGACACGGGTGGATTCTTCATCACGGTTCTCGAAAAGAAAACTGATTTCAAAGCCCGGAACGAGAACGAGCGAAAAGCTGCTGCTGCTGCTGGTACTGCCGCTGTCGCCGATGGAGTTGAGTCAACTACCGAAGGCGATATAGAAAAGCCCACAAATACGGCAATGGCTGTCGATTCGGCTGCAGGCACTGAAACTGTAGCGGTCAAGACGGAGGAGACTAATGGAACCTCGAATAAGCGCCCACTCGAAGACGAGCTGTCAAATGAGGAAGCTGCCAACAAGAAGGTGAAAGTAGAAGCCGATATCCCAGTGGTTGTCGCACCGGCCGTGCTCATACCAGATGCGACTTACAAGCAAAAAAAGCAGGGTCCCGTCGAAGAGCCATTCAAGTACCTGGACCCATCTCACGCTACCATCGAAAACATTGTCGACTTTTACAAGCTGTCCTCCCGCTTTCCCTGCAACCGCTACATGGTACGCAATGAGATGGGTGAGCCTGCCAAGGCCATCTACTATACCACGCAGCTCACGCGTGACATCCTGACGGAGAACGAGGGCCGGGGCATCAAGTTTATCCACGGCGGCGTGCGCATGTTCATGAAGCAGGAGGCGCCGTCGGCCGAGGTGTGCCGGTGGCGAATCCAGTCCGAGGGCATGCCCATCTTGCAGGGCTATGTGGGCGAGGCGCGCGTGGTGCGCCTGCACGGCAAGGAAACGCTGCGCCGGCTACTGATCGAGATGTTCCCCAAGATCGCCGACGGCGCATGGCAGCGCTTCGACGAGATTGGCGAGCGGGTGCGCGACGTCGGCATGGGCTGCTGCGTGCTGCGCGTGGAGCCCGACGGCACGGATCCGGACTTTGCCGAGCGTATGGCGCTGCCCCTCTGGAAGAGCATACACTCGCTCAACCTGATGCTACCCAAGGAGGACCGCGCCGCGATGCTGCTGCGCATCTTCAACGATACCACGCCGCTGATCAATATCGCGCAGATGAACAAGGTCGCAGCGGCAAAGACGGCGGATACCGAGAGCAAGGAGGTGAAGCAGGAATTGAAGGAGGAGGTGAAGAATGAAGTGAAGGAGGAGGCGCCGCCCTCGGACGTTCGCGAGCTGGAGAATGCTGATGTGGAGGATCTGCCGAGTCCGGAGTAACGCGGCGACTTTTTCTTGTAAAAGTAAATTCTGATTGCGGAAGAACTTGAATGCAGTGCAGGCGGAAGTGGAGAGAGAATTAAAAAAAAAAGGATTTGTGGGAGTTTTTGATTATAATGATGAAAATTTTACAATGAGATTCTACCGGCTGATGCTCTATCTGGACTCGAGGGTCTAAATGTTTATTCGTGTATCGCGGCATTTATATAGCACACATGATGAGCGAGGAAGGAATGCTACCTTGCTGAAAATGATTGAGACAGGAATTGCATGCTTCGAATTACAGCATGGAAGAGTTATATATCGAGCGCCTTTACAAGCATAAACAAACATTACTGTACATGATCTTTACACACTGCAACCTAATGCTCTTCGTTGAGCAGACCGACCGTCCAGTTGACGATGCGATCGACGCCTTGGCCATTGATGGCGCTGACCGGAATGGCGACGCATCGCCTCGTCCAGGCGCCCTCTACGCCGCTCGGGTGCGGCTCCACGCCTGCCGTCACGGCGTCTAGATGCGCCTTGAGGGTCTGAAAGTTGTCGCGCGTCTGCGGCAGGTCTGCTTTGGTGGCGACGACGAACCACGGCTTGCCGGCGGTGTGCATCGTCGGCGTCACGGCGCTTGCTCCGCCGAGCGAGGCTGCGGGGCCCGCCGAATCTAAGTTCATGAGGTTGACGGTGCTCTTGAAGGGGTCCGGGCTCTGGTCCCAGTCCGTCGCTGCCCGGGAGCGCTCCTCCCGATCGCGCATCTCTGCGTAGAGGGCGACTTCACGCCACAGTGATTTGAGAGCGGCGACCGCATCGCCCGCTGAGAGGTCAATGACAAAGGCAAGGACGCCGGCGCGCTCGACGTGGCGCAGAAATGCGATCCCGAGCCCTCTGTCGAGATGGGCACCCTCAATCAGGCCAGGAATGTCGGCAACACTGAAGCGTGTGCGCGGATCCCCGGGCGCGTCCTCCGGGTCCGGTGCGCTGCTTGGTGTGACGGCAGGTAGGGGCCGCGTGGCAGGTATTACGGGGCGGCCAGAGTACTTGTCGAGCACGACGGTGCCGATGTTGGGCTGGAGGGTGGTGAAAGCCCAGCTGCCGACGCGCGTGCGGCTATTGGTGAGGGCGCGCAGGAGCGTGCTCTTGCCGGCATTGGGCAGGCCGACGAGACCGACGTCGGCAAGAAGTTTGAGCTCGAGCGAGATGGACATGGTGACGGCATCGTCGCCCTTGGTGGCGAAGAGGGGGCGAGGATGCTCACGAGAACTGAAGTGGGTGTTGCCCAGGCCGCCGATGCCGCCCGTGGCAAGCAAGATGGGGTTGGGCGTGGGCCGTGAGAGATCAAGGTAGATGGGGGCATCGGGCTGGTGTAATAGGCGGGAGCGCCTAGGTAGGCGGGGAAACTCTGCCGACTTCATGTCGTTTTTGGACATGCCCGGGTAGAGTAGCCATTTATGGCGCTGAGGGTCCTCGATCTCGTCTTCTTCCATGGCCTCCTCTTGGAGAAGTTGATCGTGCTTCGCCATGCGCACATGCGACCGACGGCTCATGTCCTCTTCCCACTCGTCCGTCTCGGCAAGCGGATCGCCGTCATCATCTAGGGGCTGCTCCTGTTGCTCCTGTTGCTGCTGTTCCTGCTCAAGACGCATCTTCTCGAGCTTCTTTTGACGGCGCTCCTCCTCTTCGGCGGCATGCTCCTGGCGCCTTCTCTGCTTCAACGCGGCTTTGTAGGCCCTGACACTGACAGCCTCCTCCGCCATGGGATCCTGCCGATCAAGCTCGCGTACGATCGTGCCGACGGGGACGGTGATTATGACGTCCTCGCCCCGCGTGCCGTTCTTTGCACTACCCTGGCCGTGCTGACCACGGCCTGCGCGGATGAAGCGTCGCCTGGAAATTTTGTGCAGCGACGTCTCGCCGTGCGCGGCCTGAATGTAGATGTTGCCACCGGTGCCGCCGTCGCCGCCGTTGGCGGGGCCGTCTGGCAGGTAGGCCTCGCGGAGGAAAGAGACGCACCCGTTGCCGCCATGGCCGGCGTAGAGGATCAGCTCGGCGCTGTCAACAAAGGTCGAGGCGGCGTAGTCATCGGGAGCGGGGTTGAGCCGCGACTGGGGAAGATGGTTGACGGTGGGCGTCGCGGTGTCGGCGGTGCTAGCCCAACGCCGCTGCGGATGACTGCATCCCGATGTCTGGGCGTGGCATCGGGGCCGTGACGTGACGGTTGTGGTGGAGAAGCGGTAGGATAGACGGGGCGACCGGACGGTTGCGAGGTGACCGAGAGCCGGATAGAGAAAGGGTGCGAGTATCAGCGTCAGGAGCGCACGAGACGGGTGGCAGCGGCAATGACGCAGCGAAGGAGTGGCGGAGACGGCCATTGGAGGTCGAAGCAGGTGGGCGGCGTCTAGATGAGAACAGCCGACTATACGAGACGAACAGGGGAACCATCAGCGCATCTGCGCGACGGTGATTGAAAAGGCTTGAAGAGCCAACTTGATAGATGACTGTTGTGGCTCGTGATGTCGTGTTTGCACGGCTAAATTTTAGTGAGTCCAAAACTTTTTGGCGGGTACAGCCACGTGCCGTGACCTGCATAATTGGTTCCTGACACAAACCGTTTATGCTAATTTTTACCACTGCCATGTCCATGTGCAAACTGTGCAGTAACATGCACAACATATGATCATAAAGTGACAAAACTCTGCACAACTGTTCCGCGCGGTTACAACAGCTGCCCAGCCCTGTCTGGCGGTGCCCAGCACAATCCGTCTCTGTTTCCTCGCAGCACAAATAACATAGTACGTACCAAGGCTTAGGCGCGCCGCGGCTCGTTCCACACGTACACCGCAAGTGGTGCGAGACAGCCGCCGTCGGCGTTTCGTTTGGCGCTTCATGAGGTGGTCGCTTCTCCCCTTCTGGTTGCACGTCACACTCTCAGCTGAAAGCTTGCAGAGGCCTCGTGACACGTGGGTCATATGAGGACAAGTATCTGCTGTCCGGACCCACGAGCAAGCAGACTGGATCGTCCTGGCCGACCTTCATTGAGTCCTGACTCTGGAACCGTGGAATTGCGACGACACACGCTGAATGAGGAGACCTTGTGAAGAAGGGGTAAGGAAATACCCAACTTTTCTTGTCACTCACCGACTTATTTCTTAGTATCTTGCTTGTTTCGGGTCTGTGCGTGCTTAAAGATGGCTACTTCATCGTATCACGAAACCTCTTCTGATGAAGCTCTAATCGCCGCCGTCGTCGCTCCCTTGCTTAGTCAGCTATCGACGATTTTTTGACACTCAGGCACGCTTCACCCGTTTCATAAAATGACCAATTTTCCACCCATCGTGTTTGTTCTATTTTCCTCTTCTTCTGTGACGCATGAAAATTTGCAAAGCTTGATACTAAGCTTCCTCCATCCCTATGCCCTCATCGCCCCTCCTCCACCCACCCAGGTTCCTGCGTAAAGCCAGCCCCAATCGTAGCATCAACTGTTTCAAGACTCAAGTTTGGTGGTCTTCTTTCATCATCGTCTACATCAACATCACCTCTCGTGTGCAAACAACTTCTTCACGTGGCATGCGAGTATGGGTATTAATACGAGCAGTTCCTCCCCTCTAGAAACGTAGTCCCTTCCTCGCTGACATGCGCAACATCCTACGATATTTTTTCTTACCTTTAGCTTTTCTTCGCTTCAATCTCTATCCGAGAGTGTCTCTTTACTGACACAGCGCCCACGCGACTACTTCGCTGCGTACCACTTACCCAAATCCTTCCCGCCTCGTCGCACAAAGCGTCAAAGGGCCCGCATCCGTCTTAACACTTCTCTGTACAGAGCTGCCTTTCTGGAGAAGAAAACCGCCATTTCACAGCTAAGTAGACCTTGACTCACTCCCATACCGTATCAAGGTATAGGTATATCTACATAACCCCCTCTCGTCTCAGGAGACTGCGATCGCTGCTCTATCTTAAATAGTCCCAAGTCGTAGTGGATAGGTGGCTCTATACTCGAAAGAGTACTTTAACACTGATAGGTGGAACCAACACAAAGAGCGTGCAACTCACGAAAGTCGAGGCAAGATATATAGCATGACTAACAGCCCTCGCCTCGACCCGGCTTGCAGCTGCTGCAATGCAGATCGTAGCCAAAGTTGCCAGTGTGAGTCGCGGATGCTTGAGGAGAGACTTTCGCAGGCGGAAGCAGCCTATATTCGGGACAGACTTCAGGAGATCAAGTAAGTACATACAAACTACAGATTGCACTCTTTCACACCGGTGTTTATCTGTAGCATCCTGCTCACTTCTATTTACACGCCGTCTTTCTCTCATCTGCAAACAACCCCCCAGGATCTATACTAACCCCCACTTCTTCAAATAGAGACTGGGCTCGCCAAACCGCTAGAGAGTGCATCGTCGACTGCTACATGCGCTTGTCTCACGACCAGAGGGAAGCTCACCGCCGGGACGCGCACAACATTAGGCAGGGGCGTCCCGTCTCTAGCGACAATCGCCAAGCCAGGCTCGACTTGATCGACGCCCAGCTCCAGAATCACAACTCTGCGAGCTGGCGCGCCGCCGTCGTGCTTTATCCCGATGTCATCAATTATCTCTACTCCATGGTTGGCATCTCAGTGCCCGAAATTCGTGACTTGAGGATGTTCATTGAAGAGAACCGCCTCGTTGACAACCTCGCCAGCTGGGGCCGGCCGAACACCCCCCGCAGGTACTTCCCTTCACGTCAAGCCCCCATTCCAAGCTTGCAAATCCCTGCACCGGCGACGTCCGCGTGGACGACCTGGACGCATTTCGGTCAGGGCCCAGTCGCGACGCCGCATTAGAAGAAAATACTATCTCGCAGACGATCGGAAGAAAGAAAAGGCATCGAGATATGTGCGGAGGACGATGCGAAGCTCGGTGTAGTTGGTAACCCCTTGTTGAGTCGGTCGAAGGAGCGTGCGGGATACTATCTGCTGACTTTGGAAAAACAAAAATAGTTATTGAGGGAGGAGACGTGGATTGGAAGACTTGAACGTGCCATAACATGGCCATGATTTAAGTTGTCAGCTTCACGATGGCAAGAATTCGTAAAACAATGTTTCGTCTCTCCTTTAAAATTGAAATTACTCCCTCTCATGCTTGTTAGTCATATACATTCCCACTATTCTCGAATCATTTTTGTATTCCCTTCCTTTGTCCCCATTGCTCGTTCGGTACTTCCTTCCTGTCACTGAATCAATCAACCAACCCTCGCCCACATAAGAAAACTTTTGACCTTTTTATTATCCTCTGTTTCCTCCTCTGCACATCACTGTGCAGCCAACCGGTAGCGTTGGAACCCTAAGCATACGCCCGAAAGTAAAAAAGGTGTAGAGATAAGAATAGGAGAAGCCCGAGGTAAAGATCTCTCAAACATGCTGCTGACAAAGTAAAAGTATTGAAAGACAAGAAGCGCGCGACCAAACGAGGTGTAAAATCCAGACCCAAGATGACAAGTGCTATAAATGTATACTGAGAAGACGTCAAGGCGTGTAGGAGAGACACGGCATTTTTGGTCGCCGAACAACGGGTGCTCTTTGGTCGTGATTGGTTCGAAAATGCTCAAGCTTCCTGCTTCTCCGAGATGGAGGCCTTGGCAAGGTCTTTTGTGACTTTGTCAGTCTTGTCAGCCGCGTTGCCGTTGGTGTCCTGCTCGTCAGCCTTTTCGAGCTCCTCAATTCTCTTCTTGGCAGCGTCAATGTTCTGGAAAATTTGTCAGCATTCATCGAAACACGGTGCTTCAACACGGGATTTTTACCTTTTGAGTTTGCGCCGCCTGGTCGGCCTTCCAGCCATCGAGCTTGGCCTTGACCTTTTGAATGACGCCGGGAACGTCATCAGCGCTCATGGGAGGATCAATGCCCATGGCAGAGCAGTCCTCGACAACCGAGGGCGGGCAGTTGTAGCCCTTGGCAGCGGTGCTTGCGCCACCCCTCTTGCCCTTTTTCCCCTTCTTGGCAGCGGGCAGATACTCATCCTCACGGTCCGACTTCTTGACGAGAGCAGTACCCTTGAGACCGGAGCCATCAACGGTACGCTGAGCCTGAGCAGTCATGCCACTGGCCGCCAGAAGGGGTGCCTTCTCGCCCGCCTTTTGGCTAGGGTCGAGAAACTGCAGCAAGTTGTTGGCACGGCGGATTTCTTCGAGATAGGCAGGATCGCTGGCTTCGTTGAGCAGACGCTCAGCCTCGGTCTTCTTGCGCTCAAGGTGATAGCGCTTGTTTTCGGCTTCGCGACGCTCCTTGGCCTTCTCGCGGGCTTCACGCTCATACGCCATGGCAGCCTTCTTCTGAGAATAGTAGTCGTCCTTGAGCTTGCGGATGGCGCCGAAGGTCTCCTGCTGCTCGGCGTGGAGCTTGGATCGCTCGTCACGCAGGCTGGACAGACCCTTGTAAGCAGTGTCCTGTTCGGCCTTGATCTGGTCGAGCTCAGCCTGAATCTTGTTGTACTGTTCTGACATGGCCTTCTGCTCGGGGTCCTCCATGCTGTCTTTGATGTCCTTGATCTTGGCGCGGAGATCATCAATTTGCTTCTGGGAGTCGTCGAACTGACCGAAGTTCTTGCGGACCTTGCGCAGGGACGAGATATCAGTAAGGGCCTTGCGCTCGTCGACAAGCTTCATGGTGCCCGAGTTGACCTGGGAGTCGAGGTGGGCAATCTGACGATCGACATCCTCGACGCTCTTGTAGGGCACCTTTGCCTTGGCGGTCTTTTGCTCGGCGACGCGGCTACGGACTTGCTCATCGAGGCGCTTGATCTGGTCGAGCTTGGAGGTGCGGGCGTTCTTGCCACCGGCCTGCTTCTGACGGATCTCGTTGGCCTGGGCGATGAGCTCCTGGCGACGCTTCTGCGAGGGGCTTGGCTGATCCTTGTTCTTGTTGGGCATGGCAATATCAATCTTGGCCTTGACAGCGTTCTGGGAGGTGTTAGCAGTCATCGTAGCAAATCATCGACGTATGGGGGCATTGCAAGCTGAGCACAGTTGGCAGAGAAGTATCTCTGGTAGTCTCAGATGGTGGAGGAACACTTACGAAGCGGTCCATGGCAGCCTTGTGCGCCTTCTCGGCCTTTGCGAGCTCCGTCTTGAAGGCATTCTCATCTGGCTTCTGGGGGCGGCCAGAAGTTGCAGCGGCGGGAGCAGGAGCCGAAGCGGTAGCGGTCTCGGCGGCCATTGTGTCGGCGGATTGACTTTTGTAGAGCCTTGTATGAATGATGTTCAATCCTTAACAACAAGAGTATCCTCCTACAGCCCGCAAAGGCGAAGGATAGGGGTACAGATGCGTCCGAAGCGGCGAACGTGAGGAAAGGGGAATTGAAGTTGGGGAAAAAGTATTGGTGGCCAGATCAGCGTGGCAGCAGAAGGGGAAAAAAAAAGGTGGTGAATTATGTACTGTAGCAGTAAGTGTGCAGCGCTACAGTAGATTATAGGTAGTCTGGGGCGTTTTTATCTTACTGCATTAAGTAAAAGTTAGTGCGGTGCGCCCCGAGAAATAGTGACTGCGCCCAGGCTATTTGGCTGCAAGACAAATCTACAGTATTGATGGATGCGAAAAGTATAACAAAGGTTATCGAAAAAGCTGACTGACCAGAATGAGAAATGGCGGACGATTTCTCTTTCTATACCTTTTCAAAGTGTGCAAATAGGCCTTTGCTAGTAGATGAGCGGTGTACAGAGTACCAGGTACAGGCCATGATGTAGTGTACTGTAGCACAATATCGCAATTCGAAACTGGGTGGTGCAGCACTGCAGCAGCTCATGAGGGGTCCTACAGGTAGTAGAGACTGGATAATCTAGAATGGTGCCAATAGGCGAGTGGTATTCTTTTTTTTAAGTTCAATCTACAGGCTTTGATTTATTTTGGCGTAACGAAGGACAGAGACAGGTCTCGGACGAGATTCATCACGATACGTCCCCCCCCCCCCGTATATTAAAGGTGTATTGTATTATTTATTGCTGTAGAGACTGATCAGTCGAGAATTTGAGAGTGTTAGGGTCTGGTCGCATAACGCCTAAGACACAGACTCTAATTCATGCTAATGCTAAAAGCCATCATTATCACTCCCGCCATACCGAAAATGGGTTGTTTGGGGGGGGGGGGGGGGGCCTTT